>JAUNZM010000859.1:0-96944 GCA_033459285.1 Clamator glandarius | reverse complement strand
TACCGTCCCTGTGGGCTGGAATCCCCTGTATCAGCTCACGTATCACATCAGGAGGCAGGAAAACCTCAGCAGTCCAGCTGCTTTTGGATCTGCTTCAAAAGCCTTTTGACTAAGTGTTACTTTATACCTTCCCCCCTCCTTCTTTGCGGGAGCCCTAGTTGGCAGGTGTCTGTTTGGACCTGGGCTCTAGCTAACTCTACATCTCACACTAACTCTGGACCCTACCCTAAAGTTCGCTGTTATTCTAATCCTTATCTCAACACTAAATCTAGAGTTAATTGACCTGCAGTGGTCTATGAGGGCCCTCAGCTGTGCACCCCGGCTTTGCAAGTACCTTTTGGTGTGTTCCGGCATCACTCAGAACCGTCTAAAGGGCAAGGAGGAGCATCCATCTACATTTCTACGCTGCTCAGGTCAGTTGAACATTACCTTCAGGTCATAGACTTGATAGTGGCTCCTTCACAGTTCTAAACAACTCCACCAGATCAGCAAGGGGCGTACACACACGGCTCAGCCCAGCATAAAGTCCAATTAAACCAAACAACGAATAAAGAAACTTTGAAGAGAGCACCAGGCTTCAAAAGCTGGTTTCAACCCGTGTGTTTCTTCCTGACCTCTGGGGCTGCCCGGCATTGTGACTGTGAGGATGCTCTAGAGAACAGCAACGGGAAACACATTTATGCAGTTATTCAACTGCATATTGCGATCGCTGTACTCTGTTTGATATGTAGTTTTTTCTAATTTATTATGACTTATGGACATGGCTGGAACATTGTGTTAATTTACAGTCCTGTACAATTTTGAGTTACTTCAAGTAAGGAAACATTATATAAAGCATTAAACCCTCCAAATGAGGAGCTCCTAAATAAATGGTCCAACATGGATGTGGAACTTAGGGGCATGATTTAGGGATTGGTGGGAATGGTTGGACTCGACGATCCGGTGGTTCTCTTCCAAAGTGGTTATTCTGTGATTCTGTGAACACAAAGATAAGTGTGTGCAGCCACACCAGTCCAGAGCCCAACCTGAACACCTGTTCAGGCTCAGAATTCTTCTTGGTCACATTTACTCAGACATAATCCGCAAAGACTTTCTCCATGTTCAAACTATTCATCTCCTGCTCACCCTTATCCATTCTTAACATATCTGAACGCAAACACCAGGAAAGACCAAAAGTGAAAAATGCAGGTAACTTCATATCTATGGGAGTCATACCCCTCCAGTTCTCACACATTGTCTTCTGCCAGAGTCCCTGGTGGTCCCTGCTCTTCAGCTTGCTGAGCACGCAAAGACGTGGCAGGCTGGGAATGGTACCAACATTCACATCTTCTTACTTGTGTAGGTAGGCATCAAGCCAGAGCTCTCCTGAGCTCTTCAGAGAGCTGAAAGACAGAGGCCAAGAGGCGGTATTATGCAGGATGACTTAGGGGAATGGAGACAAGGGAAATGAGGGTTTCTATGTGTTGATTTCTAAAAGAACAAGCCAACTCCTGTTCTTAGGATTCCAGTCACCTCTACGTCCTTCTGCAATGTTTCACCAGTTGTTACTTACTGTACAATGTCTGCAAAAGCCGTGAGTAACGGCTTGCATTGGTACTCAATGCCGTGCTTGGCACACAAGGACTTCACCAGAGGAGCCACCTTCCAGTAGTTGTGTCTTGGCATTGTAGGGAATAGGCTGCAAACAGGAGACAGATAAATTCTTTTCCCGTGCCCTAGAAGAAATATTACCTTTCACACATTCACATTCATTTTTAACTTCCCAGGAGTCACACAGCTCACATTGAGCTCACAACCCTAAGCAGAGGTACAAACTAGGAGAAGCCTGGCTGGAAAGCTGCCAGGAGGAGAAGGACCTGGGGCTGTTGGTTGACAACTGACTGAACATGAGCCAGCAGGGGCCCAGGTGGCCAAGAAGGCCAGTGGCATCTTGACTTGTATCAGAAATGGCGTGACCAGCAGGTCCAGGGAGGTTATTCTCCCTCTGGACTCGGCACTGGGGAGACCGCACCTCGAGTACTGTGTTCAGTTCTGGGCCCCTCACCACAAGAGGGATGTTGTGGCTCTGGAGCGAGTCCAGAGAAGAGCAACGAAGCTGGTGAAGGGGCTGGAGAACAAATCTTATGAGGAGCGACTGGGAGAGCTGGGGGTGTTTAGCCTGGAGAAGAGGAGGCTGAGGGGAGACCTTATTACTCTCCACAACTACCTGAAGGGAGGTTGTGGAGAGGAGGGAGCTGGGCTATTCTCCCAAGTGACAGGGGACAGAACGAGAGGGAATGGCCTCAAGCTCCGCCAGGGGAGATTTAGGCTTGAGATTAGGAAAAAATTCTTCACGGAGAGGGTGGTTAGGCATTGGAACAGTCTGCCCAGGGAGGTGGTTGAGTTGCCGTCCCTGGAGGTGTTTAAGGTGAGGGTGGATGAGGTGCTTAGGAGCATGATTTAGGGATTGGTGGGAATGGTTGGACTCGACGATCCAGAGGGTCTCTTCCAACCTGGTTATTCTGTGATTCTGTGAGTTGAGTCTTTAGCTGCTCCTGTCCCTTTTTTCCCCCCCTCAGAGTGCTTTTAGCACTAGTAACTCCCAAGACTTTTCTGGTTTTCCCCCTCTATTATTTTTCACAGCCATCTCTAGCATCTCTGCAGTGACATTTCTCCAAATCAAGTCATGCTATAAACTACTATCCCCCTAGCCTCTCTTTCTTCAGAAGTAGCCATCTCCATAGCACAGGAAAGGGTACGAGCCCATCCTTCAGTTTCATATCACAGGGTCATAGAATGTCCTGAGCTGGAAAGGACCCACAAGGATCATTGAACTCAACTCCTGTCCCTGAAAAGGACAATCCCAACATCCACATCATGTGTCTGAGGGCATTGTCCAAATGCTTCTTGAGTATTGTCAGGCTTGGCACCATGCCTGCTTCCTTGGGCACCCTGTTCCAGTGCTCCAACACCCTCTGGGTGAAGAGCCTTTTCCTAATATCCAACCTAACCCTCCCCGGCACATCTTTCTGCCATTCTGTCCAGTCTTATCACGAGAGAGAAGAGATAAGCAATTTCTTCTCCTCCTTCCCTTGTGAGGAAGCAGTAAACTGTGACGATATCTGTCTCTACAGTAACAGCGTAAGTAGTCAGTATAGGTAGAATCATAGAATGGCTTGGGTTGGAAGGGACCTTATGGATCTTATAATTTAGAGCAAAGAAGAATAGGGAAAAGGAAAAAAAAGAAAAAAAAATACTAAAAAAGAAAGGAAGAAAATTCTCTCTTGGGGTGCTTACTCACTGATGCTCAATCTGGAAGTTCAGATGCCCAGTAAACCAGTCATTGAACAGAGACTGCTCAACGTTGCACGTTGCCTTGAGCTAGAGGAGGGGAAGGGAAAGCAAAATCAGTGCAGATTAGTGATCGCAGCCTTTCTCATTTAGATAAAGAGCACAGTATGCTGTGCTAGTCTATTCTATCGCTTTCTTTTAGCCTAAGCTGAGCTACCTCAAGCCAGAGATCATAAACCTCCTTCAGCTTTATGGACCAGCAGATGTGTGTAGACCTAGGTAGGTCCTAGCTTTGATTTTTGGGTTGCCCTTAAACTTGTTATTGCTGTCCTCCTCTACTGTTGCCATAGCTGAATCATAGAATCATAGAAAAATGTGGGTTGGAGGGAACCTTAAAGATCATCCAGCTCCAACCTCCCTGCCATGGACAGGGGCACCTCCCACTGGATCAGGGGCTCCCAGCCCCATCCAACCTGGCCTTAAACACCTCCAGGGATGGGGCAGCCACCACTGCTCTGGGCAACCTGGGCCAGGACCTCATCACCCTTATAGGAAAACATTTCTTCCTAAGATCTCATCTAAATCTCCTCTCTTTCAGTTTAAAAACCAGAACCCCTTGTCCTATCACCACATGCCTTTGTAAAGACTCCCTCCCCAGCTTTCCTGGAGCCCCTTTCAGTCCTGGAAGCTGCTCTAAGGTCTCCTTGGCACCTTCTCTTCTCCAATCTGAACAACTCCAACTCTCCCAGCCTGTCCTTGTATGGGAATTGCTTGAGCCCTCAGATCATCTTCGTGGCCCCCTCTGGACCCACAGATGCTTGTCCTTCCCATTAACCTGTTAACCTTCACTTCCCAGTTACCAACAAGTTTTCATCCTTAATGCAACAGAGGCCTTGCTTGCCCTATGGTTGGAATTTGTACTCGTATGGCCACAGTTCTTAAGAATGGAAAATATTTTACCTGAGTAGTCATCCAGTCCAAATTTTTGTCATAGTCAATATCCATGGGGATATGATTCATCTGTGACACCCAGACAAACCAGCTGCTCTCCAGCATCCTGTGCAATCAGACAAGAAGCCAGAATTCAGTAACAGGCAGTCAAATTAATGATGAGCCATCGATATATCAGCATAGCCAGAACTCCAACCACACAGCTGAACACCAGCCTCGCTCATCCAGCATCTGGAAGAACTTCCAAGACCATGAAGTTTCATACTTCCTTATGTTTATTTAAGATATTTTTCTTAAGAAGTCAATGCAGCCTGTTATTGACCTTATTTTACCTGTAGCCAGGGATCAAACTGATTAAAATCAGTAAAATGATCCAAGTGGAGAGCGTATTGTCCATTGGAGCCAGCGTTCTTGAATAACGCTTGGGCATTTGCAAGCCCAGGCTAAGCTGTTCCAGTTCAATATTCTCTTTAAGCAGGAGCAAATCCAACACCCAAAGCACTAAATGTCATGTAAGGTGACTATTTCTTAATTCGTTCAGCACCCAGTGAAGTCTCTTTGCTGCCAGAGCCAGTGACACAAAACTCAAACTGACAATTGAGCAGCGTGGTTTAACTTTACAGAATTAAAAAACTAAGCGAAAAATGAGAAAGTAAAGGAGAACATGGAAAGATAAGAAAAGGCAGAGAAAGGCAGGCAGAGATGGAAAGAATATGTCAAGGAAGTCTGAAGAACCTTGTAAAAAGTCATCACCTGACTATAAAATAATACGCCAGGACACTCTTTGTTCCTAATAAGGCTCCATAGGTAAAAAAGAATCGGATATAGAAAGTCATCATCCAGGCCAAGTCCTACCAAAACCAGAGACAACAAGAAAAGAATATAAATATAAATTAGTTTCGCTGAAATATTTTTCTAAGCTTTGTGTTATACGTACAAGAAAACCATCTACTTTCAGCTTCTGTAGCTTTCTGCTAAGTGGAATCATCTTGAGCAGTCCGGGTTAACATAAATTAATACTACATTTTTTCATGGCTTGCGATAATAGAGATGAACTGGAAAATTCATTTAAGTAAGTAAATTAATAAATTGATACAACTATATGTGCAGAAACATAAGTTGAAGCTTTGTACCCAGTCATCGCCCAGGACTCCATAGCAAACTAAGCGCTAGACCAATGGTCTCATTTTGGCTGGAAGTTGCTCTTGTCCTCCTGTAAGCATCACACGGGCAAGAGGTGGAAGAAAGAAGCATTAATCCCAGCTGCCTGGCATAGGAAGCAGTGCCAAGTATGCAGACTGCTCACAAATCAACTACAGCAGTTCCTATACACCCACATCTTCCCATTCCTGACCGCTACGGACCTTCCCAACCCAAAACGGACAGTGTGCTTTGGCTTCTCCTTCTTTGCCTCATTTACAGAGCCACAAACAGCCTGGGGAACGTCACGGGTTTAGCAGGAGGCAGGTAGAGCTCCCAAAAATGCCGCACAAAACGGTCATGTCACCAACTGAACGGCGTAGGGTCGCACAGCAGGGACTGAGCTCTGGCTCACGTTAAGAAGAAAGGCTGAAGACCCACACCTGACCCCTTCTTGGCTGCACGAGCAGCAATACTTACCGCCCAATACCTTTTTGTGTACGCAATATAAAAAGTGTGGCAGTTGAAGTAGGTGGGAAACAGCAACGGAGGAAGAGCTGTAAGAGGAAAATTTATTATCACCGGGAATGTCATGGACTGAACGACAGACAATCAAACTGGAAGCAAAGAATCCCTGAAGAACTGGATTATGCTCGATATGTAGAACATTCTGAGAAGTTTTAGGGCTGCAGGATTTTCTGGATATCAGTGAGCATCAACACAAACAGTAAGCAAACTGGGAGCCTGCTGACCTCAAGAGGCAAAACAAAGGTAAGACAAGAAGCTCTCTTAAAGTTCATTGAGGACAATTCCTGATCTTTAGGATGACAGCCCGCTACTGCTTATGTGCGGAAAAGAGTGAAAACAGAAAGGGAAAGGAGAGCCCTGAAAAACAGGAAGGGCAAGGCCCTAGAACCTTAATAGTAAAAATGGTTTGATTTGGAAGGGACCTTAAAGATCATCCAGATCCAATCCCTTGCACACAGGCTGGGACACCTCCCATTGGATCAGGTCACTCAAAGCTTCATCCAGCCTGGCCTTGAACACCTCTGGTCCTTTTGAGTGTCACAGTAAGTAACCATTTTGCAAGAAAGCACCAAAACCACTTGCAGAAAACCAAAAACAGCTACAAAGGAGCATTTTGAGAAGTGTCTTCCACAGCCCAAAAGCTTATCTGGCTCCTCATTCATTTGTTCAAAGCAGGGAGACAACAGGAATACATATGAAATTCCTTGTCTGCTAGGGATTTGCGGTTGCAAGAACTCGAACTCTACCTTCCAAATGGCCATTTCAGTGGTACTTAAAACCCAAATGAAAACAAACGCACACGTACAGACTACTCTTTAAATCTGAATACTGCTGACTGATGTGGTTGACATTGTAATTCAGAGCCTTTGTGGAGGACATGGAAGAGCTGTGATAGGGTCACCCTCCTTAACTCGGCATTTCAGAGTTGCCTGTCTCAGGGGTCAAGAGAAAACACAGGTCAAATGAATCACAGCTTGGAAGTGCCCGTTTAGGGTTCAAACTCATTCTGTCTTCAGGCAAGTGTCCTAAACAACAGACCAGACTATTCTGGAGAGATGCAGAAGTGATGCTGACTTGTCCCTTGCTGAAATTGTGCTGCCTTGCCAGAGAAATAAAGCTTCACTAAGATGGGAAGAGGGGAGCAGGAGTGAGAACCTAGAGATCAGGGCACCTAGAGATCATTTCACTGTCTGCAGTGAAATTCTTTGTATTTCCTCTGCTCTGTCTGCACACTTTATTAGCCATTCATTATACAGCTCACACAAACCATTCCTGGAGCCCTCATCTTGCTCTTCCAAGTAATTTCCTCAAGTAGGGAGTGAAGAGTCCCTCCTTTTCTCTTTCCTAATACATGTAGACTTATTTCTGCAAACCATTTCAGCTTTAAGACGACCAGTAGTGAGTGTACCCCCTGCTTCTTCTGCCCTGGAACAAACTGAAGCCATTTGGTTAAAAATTCTCAAATAAAAAACTTGTTTCAAGTAAAGAAGGACACAGAAACCTTATGTTACACAGGATCATATGATAATTCAGGCTGGAAAGGATCTCAGCATCTAAGAGCAGCATCAGCTATGAGGTCAGACCAGGTTACTCAGGCTTTTTATCCAGTCAGTTCTTTCTCTCCTCCAAAAATTAGATGCAAACTGATTATTATGTTCTTTGATGCAGGCACCTTAGTTCTACTCAAGTTCTACAGGCCAAAAGGAAGATCTACAAGCCCCTCATGTTATTGCAGGAGAATGGAGATACTCACTGATGAAGAAGTATTTGTGTTGGTGATTGTATGGCATATACTTTGTCTTTTTGATCCCAAGCTGAAAGAAGAAACAAAAAAAAAAACAAACCAGAGTGAAAACTTGAGCAATTTGCACAGGTAACTTGCTGGTTTGCATTCTCTCTTCCCCAGAGAACCACTTCTTGCACACTTCCCTCTGCTCTCTCCCTCTTGTGTACCTGTCCTATTAGCTTACATAATAATAGACCTCTTCTATAAATCCTTATTCCATTAATGTAAGGCTTTAATGCCTTTCAGCTTTGTAAGGTCCTTCAGAGATGAACTGTTAAGCAAGCGTGTGATATCTCTCCGGTAAGGGAAAATAAATAAATAAAGTGATTGGTGAGAAGTAGTCCTAGACGTACTTATGACAAGCCAAACCAGAGGTGACAGCCCATCACAAAAATCCACATTGTTGGGAAGGAACCTGCTGTCACAGATACCACTGTTGTCTGGGTTGGAAGAGAATAGTGTAGTAAAAACTCTACCAGAACATTTCATCCGTTAAAAGATGGTGTGATCTGTAAGTTATGATAAAAGCAGTTTTGATGGTAGATAGAGGTGAATTTTAATTGGTGGATTTCCTTGTGTTTGTGTCCTTACTGCATTCTTAGTTCACTGGGTGAAATATTAGATATTTCAAGGTGATCAAAAGTAGTTATGTGTTTTCTTTCTTTCCCTCTCCTACTTTTTCTCGGATTCTCTATAATTAAATGACAATTGCATGATCATAGAATCACAGAATCACCAGGTTGGAAAAGAGCCACAGGATCATTGAGTCCAACCATTCCTATCTATGGTGGCAAAGGTCTTCCAAGGAGAAACATGTTCCAATGTTGTAGCTACTTCTGAAGGGTCTCGAGCACTGACTGATGAAGCTGTACAGCAAAAGGGCTCCAGCACTGTCTTATATTAGAAGCCATCCAGCAGCAGGAGCTGAGAACAGTCCTTGTGCTCAGACGACTTCTTCCCACTAGAGGGACCTGCCAACAACCAGTTGCAGAGCTCCAGGAACAGCTCTTGGTTTTTTCAGTCCTGCTGTGCTGGCTGCCTCTTGCCTTTCTCCTCCTAGAAGGCACGGATTTGCCAAAGGCACCTGTATCTGAGTCTTGGATGTTCATATTAAAGTAATAATAAATATTAAATATTAACACTCTGCACGAGAAGGACATGGAGCTGTTGGAGCAGGTCCAGAGGAGGCCTGAAGATGCTCCAAGGGCTGGAGAGCATCCCGTACAAGGACGGGCTGAGAGAGTTGGGGTTATTCAGCTTGGAGAAGGCTCTGGGGAGACCTTAGAGCAGCTTCCAGGACTGAAAGGGGCTCCAGGAAAGCTGGGGAGGGGCTCTGGATCAGGGGCTGCAGGGACAGGACAAAGGGGAATGGTTTAAAACTAAGGGAGCGGAGATTTAGACTAGATATAAAGAAACATTTTACAGTGAGGGTGATGAAACACTGGCACAGGTCGCCCAGGGAGGCAGTGGAGGCCCCATCCCCGGGGAATGTTCCGGGTCATGTTGGATGGGGCTCTGAGCAACCTGAACTGGTTCAAGACATCCCTGCTCCTGCAAGGGGGCTGGACTGGGTGACCTGTCAAGTCCTTTCCAACCTAAATCATTCTGTGATTCTACGAATAGCCCCAGGCCAACTGCAGATATGCTTTACATTAATGTTTACAAGTTATCTAATAAACATTAATTACCGAGTTATTCTACAAGGTCATTAAGTCCTTTTGCTGATAGAGTTGCCTCGCTGTACACGATGCACGTACATCATGTCTAATTTCTTTACAACTACTTGTCAGCTGTGCAAGAAACTTGTAGAGGAACCTCATGTGAGCTGTTACCTTGCAATGGCTGAAGAAAGCAGATGTGGATGAAAACCATCGTTTTATAGAAACTTTCATCACATCTTTTAGGCTGAACATTAGGAAAAAATTTTTCACAGAAAGTGTCATTGGGCACGGGCAGAGGCTGCCCAGGGAGGGGGTTGAGTCCCCTTCCCTGGAGGGGTTTAAGGGACGAGTGGACGAGGTGCTGAGGGACGTGGGTTAGTGATTGATGGGAATGGTTGGACTCGATCCGGTGGGTCTCTTCCAACCTAGTGATTGTATGATTCTATGATTTTATGATTGTGTGATTCTATGATCTTAGCTTAAGATCTTTATGGTACAGCATGTTGACTAGGGTGTTCTTCGCAGTTTCTGGTACAGGAGCGCACACACACACTGACCTCCACCGAGAATTTCTTCCCCAAAGTGAACAAAAAAGGGTGCATATCAATGTCAGGGTCTTTCTGGAAGCAGTTGGGTTTGGCGTGGTGCTGGGAGTGCAGAAGAGTCCACCATTTGGCTGATGCCCCCTGTTTTAATGAAGAACAAAGAGTAAAAAGTACAATGCTTTTAAAGCCACTTTCTGTCCAGTTCCCCTCAGTCCAGTGCTGAACACGTTAACCTCGGCAGAGTCTTCTAATCACACACTTTCACAGAAAAGCTGTCACATCTAAGAAGTTTTGCAGGGTCAGGTACTTACAAGCAAATGGCACATCACGAACTTATGCAGCAAGTGGTTCCACTTGATCTTCTTGAATACTGAAAGATGTCCTAAATCATGTTGTAACCACGAAGCCTGGACCTGGAAGAGGAAAAAGAAAATATTGGGAGGGGGGGAAAACAGAAATCAAGACCAGGACAGTACCACACACTTCCTTTGATTTGAAATATCAAAATTTATTTTGCAGACACTGCTCTGAAGTGACAGTTGGAAAGGAGCTATGAAATCCTGACACTCTTAAGACTTCCCCCAAAATACATCTTGCTGAAAGAATCCTAGACTAGGTTTAGCAGGAACTCTCCACAGGCAGAATTTCTTCTTTACCTGTTCTGTAAACACGTCATGTAGTGGTTGTCTTCTTAGAATCGGAATCATCAAATTTAGAAAAGACCTCTAAGGTGATCAAGTTCAGCCATCAGCCCAACACCACCGTGCCTACTAAATGATGTCCTGAAGTACCATGTCTACAAGCATTTTGAGCACCTCCAGGGATGGTGACTTCACCACTTCCCTGGGCAGCCTCTTCCAACGCTTCACCACTCTTTTGGTAAAGAAATTTTTCCTAATATCCAATCTAAACCTCTCCTGATGCTATGATGAAGAAGAACTATGCCAAGTAATGAAATGGAGGACTAGAAAACTGCAGTGCAAGACCATGCTGTGGATTTGGTTGCTTACCTGGGAAATTGTCAGCACCAACAGAGAGACAATAAAGGGCATTAAGGATGTTCCAAAGTAGAAGAGAATGAGCCAAGCAGTGATATCCAACAGGAGGATGTGAGCGAGGTGCAGGAAGAAGAAGAGTTGATTTGGCTTCAGAAGTCCCATTTTCTCAACAGTAGCACGCAAATCACGGAAGTCTTCCACCAGCATTTTCTGTGGGAAGCACCAGGGTTACATGTTTTCTGTTTCTAGATTGCAGCATTGCAGCCTCAAAAAGCCAAGGACCACTTTAATGGAGGAAAGAAAGAGCAAAGGGGCAAGAGCTGGGCTTGCACACTAGTAAACATTATCGTTGCTCCCATACAGCTTCTCTTTGTCTTCTCCTGATAAGAAGCAAGCAACAGCCGTGAAAGAACAAAATCCATGTGCCCCCAAGCCCTAAGACTGTATCTTTAGGGCTCATTCTATCATCTCGTTAGCAGGTAGCACAGGGCTCAGATGGAAGTTGGATTCTATATGCACGAACGTAGTGTAACATCTCATGGTAGGCCTTTTGGATAAAATTATTCCTCTTCTGTCACCAGTTCCAATAGATAATACATCCTTTGACCCTTCGGGATTAACACGGAAGGGTTAAGTGCCTATATGAAAAGTAGCACCTACAGCCCACACGGCCTCAGGCTGGTGAGCACTGAGGAAGAAGAACTGGAGAAGAAATAAGCACAGTACAAGGTGCTAGACCAACCCACCTTTGTCTTTGCCAGCACCCCAGATACCTCCCCAAGACTGATTACCATTTTCATCCAACCCAACCCACAAAGGATCTTGCCATCCTACTTTTCCAATGATGTGGGGAAAAAAAATCATGTTTCTAAGTAGTCGCACAGAAAACTGTGAAGAACCTGGATTTCACTGTTCCAGGAGCTACACTGATACAGCAGAACAAAGCTTAAGGCCAGGATGTTTCCCTTTAATCTACCTTTGATTTGATTCAGGAAAGAAGACTTACGTTTTTAGTGGGCTCAATGCTAGGCTGATCTGGTGCCAGCTCCCCGATCTGCAGAGGTTTCAAGTACTTGCTCACCAGCGCCTTGTCAACATGGAATGCTGCAAAGGCATCCTGCACGAGCACAAGAGTAAAGAGGGACGTAAGAAAACCAGATGCTGTGTTACTAACCTCAACCTGCTGTGCACAGCAAGACGTTCACTGTGAAAGAACCACAATAGCAAAGACATCAGCTTTACTTTTGTATCTCCTCAAGCTTTTGTGGAGTTTTTGCTTCTCGTGTTTGTTCTGTGTCCTTAAATGAGATATTTCAGCTGCCAAATGGAAGAGGTCTGATCTCAACTACTGCAATTACTAAGCTCCATAATATTAAATTGAAAGAGACTCTATTGTATGCCTAAAGCAGAGCCTGGTTCCCTTTGCTTCCTTCTTCCCCTGCTTCTCAACCCCCATATTAGTGACTTTTCCACCTTATTGAACATCCAGGTGCCTAAAACACCTTCCTTCTCAGCAGACTGGATCGTTCTTCATTGTGCAACAGCTTCCTTCTTCCCCAACAGCTCCATCTCCTTCTCATGTTGAGGATTCCATATCAATTTGCCTTGCAATAAATTCGTATTCCGAATATTATGCCTTGTCAGATGTGATGCTGTCATTATCCAAAAATGCTGAGTTGATGGAGATCTGTGTGTTCTCCAGCATCTCTGGGTCAAAGTTAAAAACATTCCTATTAATTTCACTCACAGCCATGGAGCTGGAGTTTCACCACATGTGCTTAAAAAGAGAGAGGAGAAATTTCCAGACATTTTTCCACTTTTTCACTTTTCCACAGAGCCTATTTACTGTGCTTCACACTAATGAGCCAGGACAGCTAAGCTGGTGCCACCCAAAAGCAGCTGAAGTCTTGCAGGGCTTAAAGATTTGGACATGGATCTAAACTATGAGAACCAGCTCAGATCCCAGAAATAAAATATCTGTGTTTTCCAAGTTCATCCATTATCCGGGTTATTCCAACAAGCTAAAATAAATAAATTGGACTAACTAGAGAAATAAGTGATTAAAAATACAGAATGCAAAGTGTAACTAATACAGAATTTGAAATTTAAATTTAGTGGACTGAAAACTGGTTTAATTTCTGCGAGCCTCAACCATCCATTGCATATGGAAGATTGGGAAACTGCTTGGGTTTTTTTTTTCTTCCAAAAATACATAGCAAGGAAGCAATCACATTTATCAAATCTCTGTATAGAAATAATTTACCACTATTTTCTACTTTCCTGCATATACCAGTCAGAAGGACCATACACTACACCTACATACACCTTTCTGGAAGGCTGCTTGGGAAAACGTGCTGCTTTTGCTCTCCCTCCAAGCTATACCAGGTGGCATTAAGGAGAGATACCTTTCCCAAAGGTATGTTTCTGGAGTCTGGAAGCAACTAGTTTCCTTGCCACAGGGCTGATAAACTGCTTATGGCAGCTTCCCCACCTTCCCCTGGCTGTAAGCAATCCCTGCAGTTACAGCAGCTGCAAAAGCAAGATCTGGAAATAAGAGTACTCAAAATCATAAAATGGTTTGGGTTGGAAGGGATCTTAAATCCCAACCAGTTCCAACCTCCTGGCAGGGGCAGGGACACCTCCCACTGGATCAGGGGCTCCAAGCCCCATCCAACCTGCCCTTGGACACCTCCAGGGATGGGGCAGCCACCGCTGCTCTGGGCAACCTGTACAGATGACTCGCCTTCCTCACAGGAAAATATTTCTTCCTGATATCTCATCTAAATCTCTGCCCTTTCAGCTTCAAACCACTCCCCCTCATCCCATCCCTACATTCCTTGATCCAGAGCCCCTTCCCAGGTTTCCTGGAGCCCCTTTCATTGAATCATAGAATAACTAGGTTGGAAGAGACCCACCGGATCATCGAGTCCAACCACTCCTACCAAACACTCAACCATGCCCCTTAACACCTCATCCACCTGTGCCTTAAACCCCTCCAGGGAAGGTGAATCAACCCCCTCCCTGGGCAGCCTCTGCCAGTGCCCAATCACCCTTTCTGTGAAAATTTTTTCCTAATGTCCAGCCTAAATCTCCCCTGGAGGAGCTTGAGGCCATTCCCTCTTGTCCTGTCCCCTGTCCCTTGGGAGAAGAGCCCAGCTCCCTCCTCTCCACAACCTCCTCTCAGGTATTTGTAGAGAGCAATGAGGTCTCCCCTCAGCCTCCTCTTCTCCAGGCTAAACACCCCCAGCTCTCTCAGCCGTTCCTCTTGTTCTCCAGCCCCTTCACCAGCTTCGTTGCTCTTCTCTGGACTCGCTCCAGAGCCTCAACATCCTTCTTGTGGTGAGGGGCCCAGAACTGAACACAGGACTCGAGGTGCAGTCTCACCACTGCTGAGTCCAGAGGGAGAAGAACCTCCCTGGACCTGCTGGTCACGCTGTTTCTGATCCAAGCCAAGATGCCATTGGCCTTCTTGGCCACCTGGGCCCCTGCTGGCTCATGTTCAGTCGCTGTCAACCAACAGCCCCAGGTCCTTCTCCTCCTGGCAGCTTTCCAGCCAGGCTTCTCCTAGTTTGTACCTCTGCTTAGGGTTGTTGTGCCCCAAGTGCAGGACCCGGCATTTGGCCTTGTTAAACCTCATGCAGTTGGTCTCAGCCCATGGATCCAGCCTGTTCAGGTCCCTTTAGAGCCCCTCTGCCCTCCAGCAGATCCACCCTTCCACCCAGCTTAGTGTCATCTGCAAACTTGCTAAGGGAGCACTCGATGCCTTCATCCAGGTCGTTGATAAAGACATTGAACAGGGCTGGACTCAGCACTGAGCCCTGGGCCTTTCAGTCCTGGAAGCTGCTCTAAGGTCTCCCTGCAGCCTTCTCTTCTCCAGGCTGAACAACCCCAACTCCCTCAGCCTGTCAGTAATCAATTCTCACTTAGTTCTTGAACTAGAATACGATCTAACGTCCTTTATAATCTTGCTGTTCCATCATCTCACAAATAGCTGTTTAAGGTACCTGCAAGCCTTCTGTTCCCTTCACTTTTCCTTCTGTCCCATTAAGAGAGTATCAATGTGCTTTCATGTGGAAACTTCTCCATGCTGAGAAGTCCCATCCCTGCACTCCCTGATAACGAGCTCCTCCCCAGCTTTCCCGTAGCCCTTTTAAGCACTGACTTTAGCTGGATAAACGCAGCCCCAGTGGGCTAAGCCACCCCATTTTCCCATTTAAAGTGCACGGGGCTGGAAAGCTTGTGAGGAGCAGTGACCCTACATCCTCACTAAGGCTGCTCCACACCCCTGAGACCCCAATTCTCCTCAAAGTCACCTCCCAGGCTCCCTCTGGGTGATGCTGCCCGGGTACCAGCCCCTTCCCCGCCCTGCATCCCAAGAGGAGCCGGTCCCCAGACCCACCACTCACTAGAACGGTGACGCTACATCCCCTCTAAGGCTGCTCCGCACTTCTGAGACCCCAATTCTCCTTGAAGTCACCTCCCAAGCTCCCTCTGGGTGATGCTGCCCGGGTACCAGCCTCCTCCTCGCCCTGCATCCCAAGAGGAGCCGGTCCCCAGCCCCGCCGCTCACCGGTTCAGTGACCCTACATCTCCTCTAAGGCTGCTCTGCAGCTTGTGAGACCCCAATTCTCCTCGAATTCACCTCCCAAGCTCCCTCTGGGTGATGCTGCCCGGGTACCAGCCCCCTCCCCGCCCTGCATCCCAAGAGGAGCCGGTCCCCAGCCCCGCCGCTCACCGGTTCAGTGACCCTACATCTCCTCTAAGGCTGCTCTGCAGCTTATGAGACCCCAATTCTCCTCGAATTCACCTCCCAAGCTCCCTCTGGGTGATGCTGCCCGGGTACCAGCCTCCTCCTCGCCCTGCATCCCAAGAGGAGCCGGTCCCCAGCCCCGCCGCTCACCGGTTCAGTGACCCTACATCTCCTCTAAGGCTGCTCTGCAGCTTGTGAGACCCCAATTCTCCTCGAATTCACCTCCCAAGCTCCCTCTGGGTGATGCTGCCCGGGTACCAGCCCCCTCCCCGCCCTGCATCCCAAGAGGAGCCGTTCCCCAGCCCCGCCGCTCACCGGTTCAGTGACCCTACATCTCCTCTAAGGCTGCTCTGCAGCTTGTGAGACCCCAATTCTCCTCGAATTCACCTCCCAAGCTCCCTCTGGGTGATGCTGCCCGGGTACCAGCCCCCTCCCCGCCCTGCATCCCAAGAGGAGCCGGTCCCCAGCCCCGCCGCTCACCGGTTCAGTGACCCTACATCTCCTCTAAGGCTGCTCTGCAGCTTATGAGACCCCAATTCTCCTCGAATTCACCTCCCAAGCTCCCTCTGGGTGATGCTGTCCGGGTACCAGCCCCTTCCCCGCCCTGCATCCCAAGAGGAGCCGGTCCCCAGCCCCGCCGCTCACCGGTTCAGTGACCCTACATCTCCTCTAAGGCTGCTCTGCAGCTTGTGAGACCCCAATTCTCCTCGAATTCACCTCCCAAGCTCCCTCTGGGTGATGCTGTCCGGGTACCAGCCCCCTCCCCGCCCTGCATCCCAAGAGGAGCCGGTCCCCAGCCCCGCCGCTCACCGGTTCAGTGACCCTACATCTCCTCTAAGGCTGCTCTGCAGCTTGTGAGACCCCAATTCTCCTCGAATTCACCTCCCAAGCTCCCTCTGGGTGATGCTGCCCGGGTACCAGCCCCCTCCCCGCCCTGCATCCCAAGAGGAGCCGGTCCCCAGCCCCGCCGCTCACCGGTTCAGTGACCCTACATCTCCTCTAAGGCTGCTCTGCAGCTTATGAGACCCCAATTCTCCTCGAATTCACCTCCCAAGCTCCCTCTGGGTGATGCTGCCCGGGTACCAGCCCCCTCCCCGCCCTGCATCCCAAGAGGAGCCGGTCCCCAGCCCCGCCGCTCACCGGTTCAGTGACCCTACATCTCCTCTAAGGCTGCTCTGCAGCTTGTGAGACCCCAATTCTCCTCGAATTCACCTCCCAAGCTCCCTCTGGGTGATGCTGCCCGGGTACCAGCCCCCTCCCCGCCCTGCATCCCAAGAGGAGCCGGTCCCCAGCCCCGCCGCTCACCGGTTCAGTGACCCTACATCTCCTCTAAGGCTGCTCTGCAGCTTATGAGACCCCAATTCTCCTCGAATTCACCTCCCAAGCTCCCTCTGGGTGATGCTGCCCGGGTACCAGCCCCCTCCCCGCCCTGCATCCCAAGAGGAGCCGGTCCCCAGCCCCGCCGCTCACCGTGGCATCCTGCCCGGCGTGACTGGCGATGAGCCGAGCCCCTCCCGGGTGCCTCCTGCAGAAGCGGCTGACGTCGTACACCTTCCTCTCGATCACCAGCCACCGCTCCTGGGGTCGCGGTCCCCCCCCGCTCCTCTCCCCGACCTCCTCCCAGGTGAAGCGGCGCAGCGCCGGGCTGCCCGCGGGGTCCCCCTCCAGCTCCTCGCCCACCTCCCCAGCGCCCTGCGGCGCTGCCATCCCTCCCTCCCGCTCCCCGGCACCCTGCTCCGGCCGGGGGATATAAAGCTGAGGCACGCCCAGCCCTCCCTGCACCCCCGCCCTCCTCCTTTTCCCATCGCTGGGAGTGGGCAGAGAGGCTTAGGGAGAGGCGCTGGGATGCAGGCAGAGCTCCTGCACGACCTCCAGCTGCTCCCAGCTTCGTCCTCCTGCTCTCCTCAACTGCTTAAGTCGCACCGGAGGGGGTTTAGATTGGCTGTTAGGATAAATTTCTTTACTGGAAGAGAGGTGAAGCATTGGAAGAGGCTGCCCAGGGCGGTGGTGGAGTCATCGTCCTTGCAGGGGTTCAAAAACCACGTAGATGTGGCTCCTGGGGACATGGTTTAGTAGGCACGGTGGGGTTGGTCTGGTGGTTGGACTGGATGAGTTTAGGGGTCGTTTCCAGCCTTAGTCTTTTCCAGCCTTAGTAATTCTAGGAGTCCTTTGCTGCCACAGCTCTGGGATCCAGGTAGGCAAAGCAGCAGTAACTACACTAAAGGGTATCTGGCCGCTTAGGGTTTTTCTCAGAGAGTTCATTCATCCCAAGAGCAGCTTTCCGAGCTCTGGCAGTCAGGGAAAACTTAACTTAAGATATGTCTTTGACTAACCACCTTAGCCAGAATAATACCATCACCCCACAGCCTGGTTGGGATAATTAAGCCTGGAGAAGAGGAGGCTGAAGGGAGAATTCATTGCTTGCTACAACTGCCTGAAAGGAGGTGGTAGTAGGGGGGATGCTGGGCTCTCCTCCCAAGTAACAAGTGATGGGATGAGAGGAAAGGGCTTCAAGTTGCACCAAGGGGAGGTTTAGATTGGATACTAGGAAAAAATTCTTTGCTAAAAGAGAGGTGAAGCATTAGAAGAGGCTGCGCAGGGAAGTGGTGGAGTTGCCATCCCTGGAAGGGTTCAAAAAGCCTGTGGCCATGGTACTTTGGGATATGGTTTAGGAGATGTTGGGCTGATGGTTAGTCTTGATGATCTGAGAGGTCTTTTCTAACCTCAGTGTTTTCCAGCCTAGATATTACAGTCCATGAACCCCTCTGGAAGAAACACAAGTTAGGCACATTCTTATGCCTGATTAAAACAAAATGGCCATTTCTTAAGAACTCGGTATTATATCTAGAACCTGATGAAACCTCTTGTTTCTGTATTTCTAGTTCTGCAGCATTCACAGCAAGAACAGAACGAGGAGGAGGGAGTTTCCACAGTGCCTTTTACAGGAAGAATCTTCTTCTCCTGTCACTAGGTAAGCGTGGGGTGGCACAAATGTTATACCACGTTCTGATGGTAGGTTGTGAAATTGCTTTTTCTTCCTAGCCCCTTGCTGTCTGCAAATTTATTAGAAAACCTATTGACTTGGGAACTCCAGGAAAGTAGTATGAATTGCAACTCGACTCAGCTTTTCCTACCTTTTTAGAGCAGGCACGGCGTTCCCGTAGGTTTCTCCTGTCAAAACAGACCATACAGTCTTGAAAATATAAAATCAGGTCTGAATAAATGATTTCTTTATTCCATATAAGCACACCTGTCATCAACCCAGGTGGCGAAGCATGCAATTAGGATGTGATTCAAAGCACGTGATCAAAGCTGATGTTAATTTGCTCTTAATAGTTCACAGTATTTAATTTAAATTAGTTTCTATACACTTGTAATTTTTCTTCCACATCTACTTGCTTCTTTATTTTCCTCAGTACCCATTTGCTTTTAAGGCTGCTTGTGCCAGTAAAATTCTCACTTGATAATAATTCTGCACTCTGATTCAAGGGAGAATTTCTGATCCAAAGAACCAGGAGAAATCTCATATAGTTATCATGGATAAGATATTTAAATAGCGTTTATAATTCTCTCTCTTTATAAGAATGTGTGAAAAGACCGATTTCTCAGCCCTGCTCGCAATGAAATTAGAAGCCTTAAAAAGAAGTGGAATAGTCATTACCACCAATCTGTTTCTTTGTTTCTCTCCCATCAGAGTAGGCAGTTTGAAGACATCTTTTCCTTCTCCTCCCTGGGCTTTGCCATCCCTTAGGCTCACGTTTGCTGCTTTTTAATAAACTGTGTTTTCATCAAGTTTGAGATAAGCCATCTCCAGGGCACCAGTCCACACCTTTGGGAGTACAGCAAAACTTGTTCCTTTTAGCTCCCCTCCTACACTGAAAACTCAACACTGAATATTCAGAGGACGACTTCAGCCTCCCTTGTCCTATGTTCATCCCTCCTTGGCTGCTTTTTCTGACCCTGATATCCTACACGAAGTTAAGTAGTTTCAACATCACCAAGAGATTCGTTTCATCTTGTTCTCTGCCTGTCTGAGGGTCCTCAGGGCAATCAAGCAACTACAAGAGGAATAAGTTCCCAAACTCTTGGTATTTTAATTTTCAGTGAATCAGAAGTTGCTGAGTAAAAGAAAAAACAACCCTCTTTCCCTGTCATCTTTGATGTAAAGCTGCAGCTGCCTCTGGATCAGTAAAATAGGCAGGGAAAAGGGGTTTTCTCCCCCAAGGTTTTTAGAATCCTAAGCACTCAGCCACTTGGCTGCCCCCAGTAAGCTGCTTTATTGGGTGAGACACGTGTGTGCCCTTATACTGCGAAAGGGGAGGCTAAAAAACCTCAAAACATCTTCCGTGCACGATTCAGAAAGTGATGTTTGGAAAACTTTGTGGAGAGGTATAACACAGCATGGAGAACCTGATGATTTTGGGAGATACACAACAGCTCAGCTGGAGTTTTGCTTGTAAGAGCTGCCCTCAGTCACCTGAACTGGTAGCCAGGCTATGAATGCATGGATGTATGTCAAACCTTTGGATAGATGAAGCTTTAATTACTTGGGAATGACCCACAAAACCTGTTCAGAGAAGGATCTGTGTTACACGGCTTGTGTGGCATTTGCAGCAGTACAGTTGTGTCAGCTTGTAGAAGTGACATCACTTTAATAGAAGTGCTGATGATAATGATAATTGCAATTTTATCAGCCGGTGTTTACAATGGAACAATTAATTTGGTAACAAAGAGTTCATTAATCTGAGCCACAACTATTACATCAAATTGCCGGCTAGTCAATTTTTAACTGGACCCCCCATTAGGCACTGTCGGTACTGCAGGTCTCTGCTGTGGTTATCGTTCTCTTGATCAGGGAATGCAGGGATGGAGTGAGAGGGAACTGTTTTAAGCAGATAGAGGGGAGATTTAGATGATGTATTAGGCAGAAATGTTTTGCTGTGAGGGAGGGGAGGCCCTGGCCCAGGTTGCCCAGAGCAGTGGTGGCTCCCCCATCCCTGGAGGTGTCCAAGGCCAGGTTGGATGGAGCTTGGAGCTCCTGATCAAGTGGGAGGTGTCCCTGCCTGTGGAAGAAAAACAATTCAGTGGGTTGTTTAGGCTGCTTCCTTTTTTTCTGCAGGCCAGTGAAATATTTATAGTGGGTTCCTCTTTCATTACAGCTGCGTGGGCAGCAGTAACAATTTCAGTAATGGATGATGCTATGAGTTTCAACAACATAAGTCACTGAAGGATGTAATCAGAGCAGCCAGCCCCAAAATCTCCATAAAGAGGGACCTCTGAAAACCACACACACACGCACAAACCCAAATAGAAGTGCTGATTAAGCTCAGTAAGGAAGAACAAAATATAAATAAACAAAATAAAGCATGATTTCTGAAAATGCAATATGTAGGAGGAGAATGCAAGTTGAACCCATAAACAATTACTTGCAACCTGTGACTCCTGTTCTTTTCCTTTTCTGATTCTTCTTGCTCGTGTGGTGCAAGATGTTAGAGGAATGAGAAGTAGGATCATCTTCTTGGAGTTTACAGTGACAAGAAGCAAAGATTGCTGTGGCAGGTACTTGGAAAGGTCCTAGTGAGGTTTTAGAGAGGACTTCGGATGTGGGATTGTTCAGCCAGACTGGTGCTATGGATGAAACATGGGTCTGAAAGGATTCTGGGGTCTCCTAATGCACCTGTACAGCTTCGTGCTAGATGCTTACACTGGCCTCTTCTCCCAAGTGACAGGGGACAGGATGAGAGGGAAGGGCCTCAAGCTCTGCCAGGGGAGATTTAGGCTTGAGATTAGGAAAAAATTCTTCACGGAGAGGGTGGTTAGGCATTGGAACGATCTGCCAAGGGAGGTGGTTGAGTCGCCGTCCCTGGAGGTGTTTAAGGTGAGGGTGGATGAGGTGCTTAGGAGCATGATTTAGGGATTGGTGGGAATGGTTGGACTCGACGATCCAGTGGGTCTCTTCCAGCCTGGTTATTCTGTGTGATTCTGTGAAAATGTGCTTTAGTCTTTCTGCTCCTCTGCTGAATTCATTTCACGGTGTTATGAACCCAAGGTTGGGATCTCTCAGCAAGAGCACCAGGATGTTGTCCATGGCCTTTCAATATGTAAAGGGGGCTTGTAAGAAAGATGCAGTGAGACATTTTACCAACACCTGTAGCAGCAGGACAAGGGACAACAGTTTTAAACTGAAAATTAATGGATTTAGATTGAACAAAAGAGAGAATTTTTAAACTATAATTTTTAAACAGTGGAAGCGGTTGCCCAGACAAATGCTAAATGCCCCATCGTTTTCCTTGGTTAAGCCGATAAGTGTAAATAGCAATGGGCTCATGTAAAAGTGTAACAGAACATCTCTGAAACTCTTTGCAGCTCGCATGAATGTTGTTAACAAGAGCACTGCAAAAATACTTGAGGTTGGATTATGTAAAAAATAAATCTGGGCTGGCTGATCCATATTCCTCTCCAGTTTAAAACATTGCAACTATTGTTGCTTCCTAGAACTACTAATGACCACAAACTCTCTCTTTTCTGCTACGAATTCAAGATTGTGTTTTATTGAAGAGATGACCAGTGGCACGCACCTTAACTCAAACGCTTTCTCTAGAGCCACACAGCAGGGTCACGTTGTTGGAGCAGTAACGCTGATGGTGAGGACCTTGAGTAAGTTGTTAGATATTCTCCACTGCACTTTATTCATGGTCCTGAACGCCAGTCTAAGAAAGATGCAGCTGGGCAAGGCTCTGATAAATAGCATTTCAGGGAGCAGCTGATCTAGGGCAAAGCTGATGCTGATTACATTCTTTCCAGATGTTTCCAGATTATTTATAGAATCGTAGAATGTTTTTGTTGAAAGAAACCTTTATAGGTCCCCTAGCTCAACCCTGCTACAGGAGCAGAGACATCTTTAACTCGTTTGGGTTGCTCAAAGCCCTGTTCAACCTCACCGTGAATGTTTCCAGGGGTGGGGCTTCCACTACCTCCCTGGGGAACCTGTTCCAGAGTTTCACCACTCTCCTTTTAAAACATTTCTTCCTCATACCCAGCCTAAATCTACTCTCCCATAGTTTAAAACCATTTCCCTTCATCTTATCCCTGCACTCCCCGATAAAAAGCCCCTCCCTGGCTTTCCTGGAGCCCCTTTCAGTACTGAAAGCTGCTCTAGGGTCTCCCTGGAGCCTTCTCCTCTCTAGGCTGAAGAACCCAAACTCCCTCAGACTGTCCTCGAAGAAGAGGTGCTCCAGCTCTCGTTTAGGCATGTTCCACTAATTAACTAGAATTGTGTTGAGAGATCCTCTTTGTATTGACACAGCAAAGGTCTTTGTGGTCCTCCACAGGCATTTCTGGAAGATTGAATACAAAACCCTGCGGAGGTCGGTAAAGAGACAAAGAGAAGTGGGAAGTTCAGAGAGGAGAAACTCGCTGTATGGTGACTGAAAGATTTCTTATGCTCAGGCTTTGGAACTTGGTGCTGCTCACCCCTCATGATGGTCACATAAAGAGTTGTGCTATGGCTGCAGAGATACCTATGCTGAAACACAGCTGTAGGGTTATACCACGCGTGTGGAAGGTTGGCACAGAATCATAGAATGCTTTGGGATGGAAGGGACCTTTACAGGTCACCCAATCCAAGCCCCCTGAAGGAACAGGGACACCTTTAACCAGATCAGGTTGCTCAGAGCCTCATCCAACCTCGAATATTTCCAGGGATGGGGCCTCCACTGCCTCCCTGGGCAACCTGTGCCAGTGTTTCACCACCCTCAGCATAAAAAATGCCTTTCTTATATCCACTTTAAATCTCCCCTTTCTTAGTTTAAAACCCTTTGCCTTGTCCTGTCACAACTTGCTAAAAAGTCTGTCCCCATCACTGACAGAATGGTATCCTTGCATCTTCATATGATGTAATGTCTCCTTTCATAACAACAAATCTTATCTACTGCCCCCCCAAAAGCGGCAGGGTATGACTCAACATTTGCAGCACAGACTTGCTGAATAAAATGACCGATAAAATCTTTTTCCTGTCATACCGTGTTACACCCTTTTTGCCTAGTACAGCTGATTATGTCCTGTTTTGCTGATAACTGCACCCACAATCCTAGGGTGGATGCCTCAAGCCCTTGAAGAAATTACGGAAACGTATAGAAACGTTCTTCCACCAACTTTTCCTCACTTTTAACAAGTTAAACTTTTAAGAAACCTTGCCTTGTTCCTACGTACTTCATTCCAAATCACTTTTCAAAGCAGAAGATGACCATATTTCTATCTAAATCAGACCACAAGTTCTCTGTCACTCTAGAGGCACTAAGTATGTGGCTCTGCATGTCTGAACGAGGCAGGCAAGAATGTCAAGATGAAGGAGAAGCTTTGCAGAGCCAAGGAAACTCAAAATGTATTTGAAAGTCATTTAAGCCAAGCTATGAATTCCATGTTACAAGAATAAGGAAGAGAAAAACAAAATATGCCCCATGTCTGGAGTTGTTCAAGGCCAGGTTGGATGGGGCTTGAGCAGCCTGGTCTAGTGGGAGGTGTCCCTGCCCATGGCAGGAGGTGGAACTAGATGCTCTTTAAGGTCCCTTCCAACCCAAACTATTCTATGATTCTATACACAAAGAATATACATTCTTTTTGGCACAGTGGTTGGTGGGAACTACTACTCCATGTTGCAAGTGGGGAAGAATAGCTCATTCAGTACTCAAATTGACTTAATTTTTTAAGAATCTCTCCAACTCAAGACATATAGCCAAGAAAACAGGCATTTACGCATCCCTCTGCTTCCCAGGATGTGTTCTCGTGGAATAATTCTCTTACTATCAATAGGATAAATGGAAGATAAGCTGAGAAAGATACTGGGTACAAAAGTTACAGAGACCTTTGTACTCTTACGCCTAAAGTTGCTGTGTTTTGACGGGGAACTTATGAACTTTACGATGCAAGAAGGCAATTACCTTGCTCTTAGAACAGAAGAAGGAAAGGGAAGACTTTATAAAGAATCACATACCGCCTCTAATAAAACCTACCTATAAAATTAAGTGCCTAATCATTTACTCCCACAGGAAGCATCACTCTTTTATTAGAACTGCAAGTAGGAATTTCACCAAAGGAAAGCTTCACCAGTTTACATAACTTTCCCTCATGTTATCCTGTCCTATTTAAAGAGTCACTGTCCTACCAACCTAAACACCTCAAAATCAGGGTGCAGTTAGAAGTATTTCAAGCTTAGTCATGGGAAGAATTGAGAGCAGAGTTAATCTTGTGCCCAGATCTTTACGTTGACTGAATGATACCCTATTCTACCAGTCTCTTTCTTCCTCCCTCTCCCCTTGCATACACAGATGCTTTTACTTTATTTTAGAATTGCAGTGAGTGGAATTTGTCTATATTTTCCCTTCAAGGCAAAATATTGAAGTCTAAACCTAGCATACCTAACTTTAAATGTCTAATGTCAGTTAACCGCCTGTGCTAAGAGTTAGACTATCCCTGGCCAGAGCAATGAGATAGTTGCTTTGAGTAGGTGATCCCATTTTATGTGGCCGTAATGTCTACCATAGAGATTACTACAGTTTCTCAAAATTCGGATCATTTTAGTCTCCTAGGCAGGATAGTGGCTCTACACTTTCACCTCGCTACCGCCAGTTACCAAAATCAAACAGAAACTGCTTTACTCCAAGTAGTTTCCAGAGCAAGAGGATCACAGTTTTCTGCTACTTGATGTAATCTAGCATTGGAACAGGCTGTGCAGGGAAGTGGTGGAGTCCTGTTCTCTAGAGGTGTTAAAAAAAATGTGTAAACATGGCACTTCGGGACACGGTTTATAGGCACAATGGTGTTGGGCTGGCAGTTGAATGCGGAATCATAGAATAGTTTTGCTTGGAAAGGACCTTAAAGATCATCCAGTTCCACCCCCTCTGCCATGGGCAGGGACACCTCCCACTAGATTAGGCTGCCCAAGGCCCATTCAACCTGGCTTTGAACACCTCCAGGGATGGGGCAGCCACCACTTTCCTGGGCAACCTGTTCCAGTGCCTCTCCACTGTCTTTGTGAAGAAATTCCTCCTTATGTCTAATATAAATCTGCCCTCTTCCAATTTAAAGCCATTCCCCATCATCCCAGCACATGTAAAGGTCCCTTCCAACTCAACTTTTTACGTGACTTGTAAAAAGTCCCTCCCCAGCTTTCCTGTAGCCCCTTCAGGTACTGGAAGGTTGCTAGAAGGTCTCCTTGGAGCTGTCTCTTCTCCAGGCTCAACAACCTCAACTCTCTCTGCCTGATCATCTTAGAGGTCTTTTCCAACCTTAATAATTCTATGATTCTGTGTAAACCAGTATGGATATGAATTATAGCTGAGTATTTGGAAAGGTACACGTAGCACTGTCCTCTGCACTCAAAAGGGTCAGGGGGAGGCTGAAATCCCATGGAAAGTGTTGGCTCTTCCAGATGTTCCTTTATCAGAGTTATTGCTAAACTAATCTCTTTACATCCAGTTCATTAACTGCTTCCAAGTTGGCGTACCTGGATTATTCTCAACTGATTTCGGCTTAACACTGTCAATCTTTGAGGGCGAGAGGGATTATTATTGCGTGCTTCTTGATTTCTCGGTCGTTGTTTTTCAGAAATGTGTCATAACCATAACTACTGACTTTCTCAACCTTCAGGACGTGGTGCTCTGATGAAGACAGTATTTGGAAAAGGCTGAAGAAACAGCCTAGCAAGTCCAAATATGTTTTAGCAAGAGCACCAAAATGACTTTGGAATTATGAAAGGAAAGGAACAAAAGCAATCTCAAACAATATGGTATAAAAAGTGAAATGTAGCTCTCACTGGTGAGGAAAAGTCACCACAGAGGCTTCACAGAATCCCAGGACAGTGGGGCTTGGAAGGGGCCCTACAGCACAGGAATGCATCCATGCAGGTTTTAAATATCTCCAAATTTAAATCCTCAAATTCCCTGAGAAGCCGGTTCCAGTGCTCCCTCACCCTCATAGTAAAGAAGTTTTTCCTCATGTTCAGGTGGAACTTCCCATGCTCCTGTTTGTGCCTGTTGCCCATTGTCCTGTCACTGGACACTATAGAAATGAATCACAGAATCACCAGGTTGGAAGAGACCCACCAGATCATCGAGTCCAACCATTCCCATCAATCACTAACCCATGTCCCTCAGCACCTCGTCCCCCCGTCCCTTAAACCCCTCCAGGGAAGGGGACTCAACCACCTCCCTGGGCAGCCTCTATCAGTGCCCAGTGACCCCTTCTGTGATAATTTTTTTCCTAATGTTCAGCCTAAACCTCCCCTGGCGGAGCTTGAGGCCATTCCCTCTCATCCTGTCCCCTGTCACTTGGGAGAAGAGGCCAGCACCCTCCTCTCCACAACCTCCTCTCAGGGAGTTGCAGAGAGCAGTGAGGTTTCCCGTCAGCCTCCTTTTCTCCAGGCTGAACAACCCCAGCGCTCTCCGGCCCCATCCTCTTGACACAAGCTGCTTAGCTATTTATCAGCATTGGTAAGGTCCCCTCTCAATCTTCTCTTTTCCAGGCTAAACAGACTCAGGTATCTCTGCCTCCTCCTCCTAAGAGAGAAGCTCCAGTCCCCACATCGTCTCTGCAGCCTCTGCTAGACTTTCTCTGGCAATTCCTTATTTTTCTTGAGCCTTGGAACACAGAACTGGACACAATACTCCAGATGGAGTCTCACTAGAGCAGAACAGAGAGGGAGGAGAACCTCCCTTGACCTGCTTACTACACTCTTCTTAGCCTTCTTGGCCAGGAGGGCATATTGCTGGCTCATCGTCAACATGAGCCAGCGTTCCTACCCGACTTTGTATGGGTAGTAATTATGCTGCAATCGCACCGGTGGCAAGGATGGGGAAGTGCAGAAAAACCCTGAAATCACTCACGTCCTTAAAGAAAATCTTGAGATAAACTTGTGACAGCGTCCACAGTGACTACAATTCCCTATTCCCTGGGAAGAAAGACAAAGAGAAGGGTATTCTTCACATAGATGCCAGTGCATCCTCTCTTTTTCCTATACAGGACAGGAACTGTGGATTTCAAGAGGTGAAGCAACCAGTAATGACTTCCTGCACATGGAGTTTATAGCCTTGGCCACGCTCTGTGTAGTCTCACAGGTATCTTTTGTAGAAAGCTTTGTCTGCGTTAGCATTTGGAGAAAACTGGTTATTACAATTTGTATAAGACAAAGATCCACCCAGTTTTCCCATCTGAGGAATGTCAACAGGTACGGACAAGTCGCTTCAAATAGTAGCTGAAAACACCTTGCACAACAGTATAAATCACCTTCTTGGGAAGTCAGTTCTATAACAAGATGGACATAACGTGCTTCTTTCACTAGATCTCATGAAAGGTGCTTCCTCTCTTTAAGCTCTACGTTAGTGAGAGCAAATGTAGTGTTTCTTTGCACCTACCAGCCTCCTACAAAAACATGTGAAAATCATCTCGCTCTAAAAAATTGTATATATGCATAAATATATAAACTACTCTTATGTTGGTTCTTGATTTTTCATTTGGAGAAAAATACTGGAAATGTCACATGTAAATTGCATAGAATCACAGAATGGTTTGAGTCAGAAGGGACCTTAAAGTCCATCCTATTCCAAACCCCTGTCACGGGCAGGGACACCTCCCACGGGATCAGGGGCTCCAAGCCCCATCCAGCCTGGCCTTGAACCCCTCCAGGGATGGAGCAGCCACCCCTGCTCTGGGCGACCTGGGCCAGGGCCTCCCCACCCTCACAGGAAAACATTTATTCCTAATATCTCACCTCAATCTCCCCTCTTTCAGCTTAAACGCTTTCTCCTTAGTCCTATCCCTGCAGTTCCTGAGAAAGAGCCCCTCCCCAGCTTTCCTGTAGCCCCCTTTAAGGACTGGAAGGCTGCTCTAAGGTCTCCCTGGAGCCTTCTCCAGGCTGAACAACCTCAAGCCTCTCAGCTTTTTCTCAGATGGGAGGTGCCCCAGCCCTCAGATCATCTTCATGGCCCTCATCTGGACTTGCTCTAGCAGATCCAACAAGTATTTCAATTGCTTCTTCAGACTTTTCCTGGAATTTCTTTCAATTGCTCAAAAAAAAAGATAAAATGTGCTGATAAGAGCTGAAAGTACAGTTGCTTAAAGAGCTCTGTTACTTCGTTTAAGAAAGAAAAGGTGAAGAGGTAAGTTGGTCGTTGTTGATAACAAATGCAAGAATACAAAGAATATTTGAGTAGATCTCGAGTGCTTCGGTTTTCTTCAAATCTTAAACTTATGCTGCCTCCAGCAATGAATGCTCAGAGAAAGCGTGTTATCAGCCCTAACGTTAAAGGACTCATTAAATAGAATTCATCTTGCTTAGCTTTATGATGTTAAGCATCTAGTCCAAGCTAGTGTCTAGGTTCTCTTGTCAGTGAAGCAAGATAATCGCCTCTAGATGTAATCTCACTGTCCATTTTCTCAAATGATTGTAGAGAAAGAATAAATAAATCATTTAGATTATGCATTTATAGGCAGCTAAAGTGAAGTGAAAGAATTCATTTATTGCATCCGAGATGTTTGCATCATGCTTTTAAAGACAAAGAGGTACCATGGAGAACTTTCTGTATCTGCACGACCATTGAGAGAAGATCCTGATACTGGGGAGACTTGTTCACTACATGGTTAAAAATAAACAGATCCTGTCACTAGATAATGGGGTCAAATTCACTCGAAATTTATACTGAAAGTAATGTTCATTCTTCCAACCCAAACTATTCTGTGATTCTACAAAACGGAAAATCAAACAGTTAAAATAATCTTTTGTAGAATTACTCTCACAATTACCAATGTGCGTTCATCATCCCTCACCTTTAGTAACGAGTCTGCATTATTCTCCTTTATTCTCCTCAAAGGAGGCAGAATAATAAAATCACAGACAAGTTATTCAGCCAATCTCGACTGAGAACCGGTGCATTGCACACTCAGAATTGTCTTACAAAACCCTAGGCACCCACTCACTCTGGGAGAGCAGTCTAGTCCCTTATATTTGAGGGAAAGGAGGGGGAGCAAAGCAGGGCCATAAATTCATTCTGTCAGGAACCATTATCAAGATTAGAAGGGAGGATCTATATTTTGTAACCCGACTGGTTCCTTGCACAACTTATGCCCACGTTACCCAATTGCCTTATTTCACCTGAAGTGGTTGGATCTATATTTCATCACTACTCATCTTTTCTTTTAAGACCTTCTCTGTTCTATATGATTCCTTTACAGGACAAGTGTAATGGTCCAACATGCAATAACCAGATAATATAATTCAATAAACCAATACAAGTGGTGTTAAGTAGTTGAGTGTATTTAAGTGAATGTTGTACCTCTTTTAACAAGGTTCTTTTTTTAGAAACAACTTCATCCAGGTGGAGGAAATGGTCATAGCTTGTTGCTCACCCTCAGAGACAAACCAGGCAGTTGCACATTGTTCAGATAAGCTTAAAGTTTTCTGTGTCAAACTGACCTATAGTTGAAGTTTCCTTTCTTTCAAACAGAACTTTTAATTGTCGTCTCCAAAACCCGTGTTTAAAGAATCTATGAGGTTAAAATGATTCGTTTAATCTGGAAGTGTAATTGAACACCTCTTATGTTCAGGTTTTTAATTTCATGGATATGCTGCCAGGGCCCTTATGATAAACCTTAAATGTAAGCTATTCTATGCACAGTTTATTCTTAGCATAAGGAACATGGGATGGAAAGTTTGACAGGTCTCAAACAGTCATTAGAAAAAAATATTCATAAGTTACAACAAATACTTTCATATTTGCTTGCACAATCCTTGCATAGCATCCATGGAACAGCTGCACGGTATTTTCATTTTCTGATGTTGTCACAGCAGTTAGGTCACAAATCTGATTATTTAATAGATTCTCAGTTGCTCAAAGCCTAAGAACCCATTCTCACTTATTATTTACGCTTACCAGATTACTTCATGCTTGCTTATTTTGTGAGAAGATTATTTGATGCTCTTCATTCACAGCTGACCCAGATTATAGAAGGAGAACTGGCAAAACCACAGGTTGCCCAGGGACATTGCAGATGCCCCATCCCTGGAGGTGTTCAAGGGCAGGTTGGATGGGGCTTGGAGCCCCTGATCCAGTGGGAGGTGTCCCTGCCATGGCAGGGGGGTTGGAACTGGACGATCTTTAAGGTCCCTTCCAACTCAAACTATTCTATGATTCTATGACTAACTATTCCTGGTTGATTCTTTCTTTGGCTTTTACAAATTACAAGTCAGTGAAGGATGACAAAGAGAAATTGTTCATAGGGGTTTATTCAGAGTGTATATAGTTTAAAGCTATCTCAGCAATACAGAAGTATAAAGGTTTTGTTCAAAAGCAAAAAAAAAAAAAAAAAAGCACCCCTAAGAGATAAAGAAATGTGACAACTGAGACAGGCAAAGCGGTTATTGAGACAGGGAAATCTATTGCTAGCCTCAAAAGGAGCTGGGAGAATTATTATGCCTGATGAGAGTAAAGAACAGGCTACTAACGTGGACTGAATGGTGAATTTCCCTGTGCATCTGAAGTATCCCATCTCCCAGTTATAGAAGCATAGAATCATAGAATAGTTTAGACTGGAAGAGACGTTAAAGATTATCCAGTTCCAAATCCCCTGCGATGGGCAGGGACACCTCCCACTAGATGAGGCTGCCCTAAGATTCCCTGGACAGCTGCCTGTTCCTGGCTGAAATGATCTCATTGAGGCACAGACGCAAGTTCTTTATTTGTATTTGTGAATTACATAGGTTAGCTACACAGAATGCTTTTTTTTGATATGTTCACAGGCACCAGGTTCCAGTATGTTATTTTCTATAGATGGACCATAATATACCGTGGGAGGAAACGGATTGTCTTTTAAAAAAACATTTCCTAAGTGTTTTGTGCAAGCCCAGCATGATGAATATTTTGTATATCATAGAATCAGAGAATGCTTCTGTTTGGAAGGGATTTTTACAGGTTATCCCATTCCAAACTCCTTGCAGGTACAGGGACATCTTTAACAAATTCAGGTTGCTCAGAACCCCATCCAATGTGACCTTGAATGATTCCAGGGGTGGAGCTTCCACTACATCCCTGGGCAATCTGTGCCAGTGTTTCCCCACCCTCACTGTAAAAAAAATTTCTTCCTTGTATCAGGTTTCAATAGCCCCTCTTAGTTTAAAACCATCACTCCTTGTCCTGACAACAGACCTCGCTAAAAAGCCCCTTCCCATCTTTCCTGGAGCCCCATTCACTCCTGGAAGCTGCTTATAAGGTCTTCTTGGAGTCTTCTCCTCTCGCCAGGCTGAACAACCCCGACTCTCTCCGTCTGGCGTCATACGGGAGGTGCTCCAGCCCTCGCATCATCCCCTCCTCTGGACCCATTCCAAAGGCTCCACGTCCTCCCTGTGCTGAGAACTCCAGAGCTGAACGCAGGGCTCCAGGTGGGGGTCTCACAGGAGTGGAGCAGAGGGACAGAATCGCCTCCCTCGTCCTGCTGGCCGTGATTCTTTGGATGCGATCCAGGCGATGTTTGGCTCTCTGGGCTTCGAGCGCGCGTTACTGGCTCCTGTCCATCTTTCGCTGTTGCATTTTACTTCTCTTAGTTGCTCGTAATCCTTGGTTATACAAACAGAGGCCTTCGACGATGCCCGTGGGATACTTCTGAAAGTTCAAGTGGAGTACTAATTGTTTAATCTTAGCCCTGGGCAGCCACCAGTTGCTTATACTGAACCCTCACAGATTACAAACCTAAGGAGGCAACACAATCCAGGGGAAGGTGTCCATGTTCACTCAAAGCATCATCCCACCTGGTCCTGAGCACCTCCAGGGATGGGGCAGCCACGACTTCTCTGGGTCACCTGGGCCAGGACCTGCCCACCCTCACAATGAAGAATATTTTTCCTGCTGTCTAATCCTAATCTCTCCTCTTTTAGCTTAAACCCATTCCCCCTTGTCCTATCCCTGCCCTTTACGACAGAGAGCCCCTCCTCAGCTTTCTTCTAGGCCCCTTCCTTTATATTTATTACATTCCTTTTATTTCCCATCAGTCCTTCTATTTCAACCATATTTTAATGTTTGTTGGCTTCCTGCTCTCTCAAACACCACCCGATTCTCTTGCTGAAGACAATTTGGGTTCTTCTACCCACAGAATAGTGCTTTGACTGGATAGTTCCAGCTGCTTAACTGTGTGCTATAAATTAATTATTGCGCTCACACCACCCTTTAATATTCAAACACACATAATACTGATGCTAGTAGTAGTAATCCAGGAGAAACTATTAAATTATTAAGTTCTTTTTGTATTGTGATTGCACTTCTTTGGGTAACATTTGGGTAACTGCAGGAGCACTGCATCGTAGTATTGGGTGTTACAAGGTACCTGCATCCTCTCTTTGTCCTACCTGAACAACGCTGGCTGGTATTGAGAGTCTCCAAAATCACAACCGAGTGCGGAAAGGCCAGGGATGCTCTAAATAATCTGTTATGGACGCAGCTGTTCCAGTCTTGGCAGCAAACAGGGAGGAAAAGTTAAAAACAGTCCCTTTCTAGGTGTAACAGTGGGACAGTACCACAAGGAGGCAAGCTTGGACTATTTTTCCTAATGTTTTTCTATATTTCTGCTTGAGAGGCAGTACCTCTAAATTAGTGGATTGGAAATCATGCCAGTATCTTCCACCTCTTCTAGCGCTTCCACAAGCAAAGAGGTCATAACACCAAGCCTGACACAGTTTAAGGAGCATCAAGATGACGCTCTTAGTTGTACAGTTTAACAAGGAGCGGGGGATTAGATGCAATTATCCTCATGGGCCCCCTCCAACTTGAGATATTCTGTGATTCTGGGTGAAATGAAAAGAGCACAGCGAGGGAATAGAAAAAGAGATGCCAGTTATGATTATGAGGTGACGAGATTATAGATGCCCCATCCCTGGAAACTTTCAAGATCAGGTTGGATGAGGCTCTGAGCAACCTAATCGAGTTAAAGATGCTCTTGTTCCTGCAGGGGTGTTGGACTGGGTGACCTTTAAGGATCTCTTCCCACACAAACTGTTCTATGATTCTATGATGGATGGATAAATTACTTTCTCAAAGCTATCTCCTCCCCTCTCGACCAACTCAGTTCCAAGCTAAAAGAAAGAAATCCTTCACTCCCTACAAGCAAGGCTGTCATCGTGCAGCATCGTACTGGTGAACGTATCATCGTATGCTCTACCACCTGGGAGACTGGGAGACAAGACTGTACCAAACTGTGTCCCTCTTTATATGCTATTTGTAGGAAGACTATGCTACTAAAACACATTCATAATCATAGAATCATAGAATCACCAGGTTGGAAAAGACCCACGGGATCATCGAGTCCAACAATTCCTATCAAATTCTACCCTGACCTTCCCAATCCCTTCAGCTTTCTGATCAAATTCTTGAGGGTCTCTAGCCTTCCTCTCATTAATTGTCCCAATATCCATCAATTATAAACTCAGATGTTTCTCCCTAGCGAGTGAAGAAAGACATTATAGTTTTCTTCAGGTCAGGGTCCAGTTAAACACTTCTTTGAAAGCACTTTCTAAATACAAAAAGCTTGGGTTGGCTTCAAGTCCAAACGGAAAGAGTTAACTCCTAAATGGAAGTAAAACGCAGTCAGTAGCAGAGGATTGCACTCCAAAATGAGGTAGTTTCATACTGAAAACTATGTTTTCCATACTGTCCAGGCCATATTGTCTGGAAATAGTCCCCCCAAACAGGGCTTTGGAATTTACACCTGAACATCTAAGAATGGAGCAATCTTTCTCGTAGGAGCACACTAGATCCCTACCAAGAAAATGAGATCACATGGACAACTGTGTTGCGATTATTAAGTATTCTGGCTTCTTCATTTCACAAATAAGGATTGGGTTTTGGTGTTAGAAAACGTAAACTAGAATCCAGGCATGCATTTCATTTTCATTTTGATGTGTTTGCTCCACTGGGGGGAGCTCATTGCCACGGCTACCACTGGGATTTAGAGGGCACATGAACTAGCAGCACCTGGAGGAGGCAGGTCTTGCTCCTAGTTCCAGATGGGGATGATGATACGACTATGGGGCAATGACCCAAAGGACACGCTCAGCTTGGGTACAAGGTCAGTGGAGAGCGAGTCTAACCTATAGGGCAATGTAAATGGGAAGATGTAGTTGTCAATAATTACACGAGGTCTTATTGTCTTCCCACATCAGTCCCACTATGCGAGCACTCATTAAGACAATTATTTAATTTGTAGGGGCTCAGAGCTGGGCTTATCAGGTGCCATTTCACCAGTTAACCCCAAGTTCATGTACTGTTTTATCAGCACTACAATTAAACATTATGATAGGATGTTGGAATGCATACAGAGAAAATAGGTGATAGAAGTACCACGTGGCAGCCTGGGACACAAGAAAATAGAGCCAACCACAAAGAGATTGAGCCCATTTCCTACTAGTGCAAACATTCATCTTCAAAGGCCTCTGACCTGTTTCTAACTTGCCATTCTGCATTTCTCTCTCACCTTTTTTACACCTGAATCTCCTCCGTTCATACTAAGAGGCACATATGTATGGCTCTTTGCTTTCATAAAAGATCCAGTGATGCAAGAAGCTGAGTTAGCTTCACCACAGTTGTCTTATAAAATCAGAGGACTCGTTGCACTCTCAAACGGAGGCAGATGTCGAGACTTCTCTCCCTGTAATGGATGAACCATTTTCCCAGCTCTCAAAAGGATTATTAGCAAAAAAGACACGTGGGGTGATTGGATACTGCTATTGTGGAGTTCTGGAAGCTTCTGGTCAGTGCTTAATTCTTCTCTTCATCGGTAGGACTCTTCTCTTAAAAACACTCATATTGACCAACCAAAGTCGGTTGTCTGGACACAAAAAGGAGTAACGGTCTTCTAGATGCCCCATCACTGGAAGTACTTGAGGTCAGATTGAGCAACCTGGTCTAGTGAAAAACGTCCCTGCCCATGTCATAGAGGTTATACTAGATGATCTTCAAAGATCCCTTCCAACCTAAACCATTCTTCCTAAACCAACCTGACAATTCTATGGTCAGAGACAAACCCTGATTACCGCGCCACAGATTTTATTTGAAATCCGTGCAACCTTGCCCTGTCCTCAGGGTAGCTCTATCAGCGGAATTATATTAAGAGGGATTTTTTTCTTAGGGACAAAAGGAATTATATCATTGTCAGCAGATTCAGACACCAGAGCAAGAAGAACACAAGACACACCCTGGTTCATGCAACTAAACAGTGACAACACACTCATGGAAGACAATAATACTGTCTATATAAACACAGCAGCAATGCCTTAATCCTGCTTTCATTATCCGAGGTCTTATTTAAAGACTTCCTTATTAAAAGAATATACCTTTTCCAGGAATCTTCTGCTCCACAAAAATCGCAGCTCTGAAGAAGAAGCAGCAAAGGAAATTATATTCCACAGATTTTTTCCAAAGTCATGCACTCATTAGGGAATAAATGTAAGGCAAGCTTTTATTCTCATGGCCCATCCTAACAACAGCAGCACTGCTCAAGCAGTCCATGCCAGGGTAAAGTGAGTTCCAGTGGGTGCTGGCCACAAACTGTTAGCAGAGCTGGGAGGAGGACTGGAGCTGGAGGGAATCAGGTCAGAATTGTGAGAGAGCAAAGGAGGTAACAGAATCCCTGAGGTGGATACAAAAAGACCACGACAATATAGAGTTAGGAAGCATGAAGAGGGAAACAACCACCCCAGGAGAAGGCTAGTGGGAAAGGAGAAGCCACCCTTGTAGAACCAAACCCACGTTTCTGTCTCCTGCTGCAACAAACAGGTGAATGGAGAAGAGCCACTTGATTTGAGTGAAGAAGACAACATAAAAAAGTCACTGTTATGAGGAGCGACTGAAAGAGCTGGGGTTGTTTAGCCTGGAGAAGAGGAGGCTGACGGGAAACCTCACTGCTCTCTACAACTACCTGAAAGGAGGTTGTGAAGAGGAGGGTGCTGGCCTCTTCTCCCAAGTGACAGGGGACAGGACGAGAGGGAATGGCCTCAAGCTCCGCCAGGGGAGATTTAGGCTTGAGATAAGGAAAACATTCTTCACGGAGAGGGTGGTTAGGCATTGGAACGGTCTGCCCAGGGAGGTGGTTGAGTCGCCGTCCCTGGAGGTGTTTAAGGTGAGAGTGGATGAGGTACTTAGGGGCATGGCTTAGGGATTGGTGGGAATGGTTGGACTCGACGATCCAGTGGGTCTCTTCCAACCTGGTTATTCTGTGTGATTCTGTGTGTGTGTGAAAAGGACTGCAGTCAATGCTCATCAAGGTCTACAATGCATCGTAATGAAAGGGCAGGGAACGTGGCTCTTGTACAGCTCTGTGGAAGAACAAACAACTTAGATTTGTTGCCATTATGTCTACTTTTTACGTACTTTCAATAGATCTGCAAGAAATTAGGTAGGATTTCTTCTTCTCCGCTGCACACTGGGTGTGCTTGTGGTCAGAAACCAGGGGCTTTTATAGAGAAGGGCAACTCACACAGAAACAATCCAACTACTTAAATCCAGGCTTTATAGTTGATAGGGCACCACCATTTGTATCAGATCAACTACGCTGGGGTGAGAGGAATTGTCTGGGTGGTCTTGTGATGATTTAAGGCTGAGTTTTATCTCCCTAGGTGTTAGCATGTCAAAGCTTCTTCCTGAGGGTATCTATTCATTTAAAAGCCCGTAAGCACAGTGAAAAGAAGTGGTGAGTTCAAAAAGGATTTAAAAGTACCCTGAGAACCTCACTCTCATTTTCACCCGCCCACACTTTGCTAATTTATTCATAGGGTTAAGAAGCTTATGTTGTCACCCAATTATTGATCAAATTTCATAAGCCGCAATGTCAAACTTCTACCTCATAGAATCATGGAATGGTTTGGGTTGGAAGGGACCTTAAAGATCATCTAGTTCCAAGCCCCCTGCGATGGGCAGGGACACGTCCCACTAGATCATGTCCCACAGCTGACATTTAAAGCTGTTATAACGTGTGTTTTAATGGGTAGTACATGCCTGCTTTGCTTCGCTTTGCTCATTCATGTGCGTGGCTGATGTATAGAAGTGTTTCTGATTCAGCAAATTAAGGCTTCAGAATGGTGTTTTGAAACAGTCCATCAGAAATCCTGAAGCAAGACCTCATATTACAAAACAGGTTGACTCTGGTCACCCTGACAGAACAGGAACAATATATGGAATTTGAGTTTGAAATCACTTTTTTAATGGTGTAGCTCTCTATTTTTAGGTAAGCCTCTGCTGTGATCATAGAATCATAGAATCACCAAGTTGGAAGAGACCCACTGGATCATCGAGTCCAGCCATAAATATATAGCTAAGATGTTATAGCTAAGAGTATGCATTCTCCAAACATGCAGGAAGAATGAAGTACACAGGGAAAAAAGTGATGTATAGCTGGTCTGTATAGCTCTAGTGCCCACTCCAAAAAATGTTAAAAACTGAAGATAAACCCTTTGTCGGCTTTATGAGGAGTTGTGGATGGATAAATCCACTTGTGTTGCAGCAGGGCAAAGCGTCTTCAGCTATTTCATAATTCAGGAGGACTAGGAGGAGGCTAGGCTGGTACTCGGGGCACCTACCATGAGGTCCTGGCAGGTCAGCAGGAGTGGAATGAGTAATTCCTGAGAAGAATCATAGAACTATAGAATCATTAAGGTTAGAAAAGACCTGTAAGATCATCCATTCTAACCTTCAGCCCAGCACCATCATATCTACTAAACCAGGTCCCAGAGTGCCGTGGCTGCACAATTTTTGGACACTCCAGGGATGGAGATTCCACCACTGCCCTGGGCAGACTGTTCCGATGATGCCAGCAGCAGACTCAGTGGCCAGAGCTGCTATTATTTTCCTTCCCACACTGGATAACTCACTATTATCCACCCCGTGTATGATAATAAAACAGACGTTGTAATTAATCCCTACTAAATCTGTTTTTACATCCTTCTCGAGGCATGCACTTTTTGAGCTGGCTGACATATTGCTCTGATTTCTTACTAGAGAAAAATATGGTCACAGATATTTCTCTGTGTGGCAATTCTGGCGGGGAATACAGGTTCCATTTGCATAATTACCTTCCTCTTACTCAACGTTCTCCATACTGTGCTGATATAAACTGTGTGGATCAGCACACCATGTTTCTGGCGCGAGAATTGCAGTGATAAATAGGTAATTCTGAAATACACTACATTTTTTACACTAGTTGTTTAAACCGAAGCAGAATGAAGCTGCTGTCTCAGGTGACCCCTCAGAAAGACCCTCTGATACCACACGATGTAAGAAACAATATACCTGTTGGCACTTTTCATTACACAAGGATTTACATGTCTCTTTTGGGCTCATCTGGCAATTCTCACACATTTTTTAAGACAGCAGTTGTTGGTGCTGCTGTTCTCCCCTCAGCTTCAATACAGACCTGCAGACATGAGAGAACCCAACAAGCAATGGTCACCGAACAGGGATGGCTTCCAGAAGAGATTTGGCTTATAAAACAAATCTGAGATTAATTCAGACTGGACTTTGATGCTGGAGGTTCTAGATGTTCATGGCAGATTTCTTGGGTATTATATGCAATTAAAAACCACAAAGGGAAGGAATAGTCCTTTAAAAATAGCCCTTATTTTTATTTCACTTATATATGTAGAGTGACCCTCTTCTAACCCATCGTAGACCAGAACAACAGCTCTTGCGGACACCCTTGTGTCAACGCCCTTGAATCAATAAACTTAATTAATTGGCACAACAAGACTGTATGGTTCACTGTGCATGTTTCCACTAGAATGCTTCCAATATATCACAAATGCAAAGCCTCAAATATAAGCATAGTTGTTTCTGCCAAGCACAGCTACCCTGCTGATAAAATGTACAAATAGTGTAAGTATTACTTGGGTGATTATATTTCAAGTATTACTTGAGTGGTGAATATATTTAAGGATAGGGCAGCCAACAGGGAGAGATCTAGATCCCCTAGGAACCTAAACTACCTTGAAGAGATCTATTTCCACAACACCCTCAGATACATGGTGGGAGTTCTGGGGTTGTCTTATGCACAGACAGGAGCTGGACCTGATGATCCTTGTGGGTCCCTTTGAACCCAGGACATACTATGATTCTCTGTTAATTGTTGCTTCCAAGAAGGAATGTAGGTCCTTCAGGGGAGAATGATTTTTTTTCAGAGCTTGTGTACTAGATTCAGTTTAGTGCCCAGTCAAATCAATAAAGGTTATTTCACTTGATTCTCATTTTCCTCATATACCCTTAGCTGTAATAGGCACACAACCTCTCTGATAAGCTAGAAATACCCTTAAGGAGCCAGGGGATCCAAATTAGGAACATCTTCACAACTCCTCAAAAAGGAATAGTTGAAGCATGGTGGTAGAATTCATGTTTGGATGTAAAACTGACACAGTGGAAACCTCCAGTCCGTGGAGGAAATGATAAGTATACTGAGAAATGTTCTTCTGTGTCTACCTGGAAGCAGCAGAAGTTCATCAGGCTGGCTACCAGCTGGAAATGTTCTGCTGGTTCAGAGTCAGCTTGAGCCTAAAAATACTCTTCCTTGTAAAGAATTGCTTCATCGTTTCTTACCATAGAATCTTAGAATAGTTTGGGTTGGAAGGGACCTTGAAAACCATCCAATTCCACCCCCTGCCATGGACAGGGACACCTCCCACTGCATCAGGGGCTCCAAGCCCCATCCACCCTGGCCTTGAACGTCTCCAGGGATGGGACAGCCACAACTTCACTGGGCAACCCGTGCTGGTGCCTCACCACCTTCATAGTGAAGAAATTCCTCCTAATGTCCAGGACTCTTCCTTACATCTAGTTATCGAGTTGCCAACCTTTACCTATGTTGTAGTTATTAATGTATTTTTTTATACAATAGTTATTACACTACTACTGAGAGAATTCTGAATGAACACGTCTTTCCATCATCTTATCCTCATAATAATCCTACTTGATTTCTCCAAGAAATAAACTTTGGAGCAGGGGCAGCTGACGTTGGACTTTATAAAGGCCCAAATACTGCTGTAGATTAGCACCCTGCTTGGCTCATTCATGAGGAAAGATCATCTTTCCTCCTCCTAAGCACCTGAATAGTTCTTGATGTGAAACCCAGAGAATTCAAGCATGCAGGCACCTTCTGAAAAGCAACTACTGACACTTTTTTCACCTTTATTTTAGCAATATTCGATGGCTTCTTTGACATAAAAAAATCCCATTGGTGAAGGTAGGTTTTAATTTGAAAGCGATGAACATCACCACTTACTTTCCATTGTTATTTAGAAGATTTTCTAAGTTCACATTAACGTGTTCAGGAAATAAAAGCTACATACACTTTCAGATCTTAGAGAGAGCTTATCTGACTTTATCTTTAGTTCTTATTGTTACATACATTAAGAACAGAGATTACACTGTTCTCATGGAATTGCATTTGGCAACACCCCTATACATGGTGTCAATGCAACAACCTTTCCCATCCTAAAGGAAAGCTGATGTTGCATGATGTATCATGTTAATGTAGAATCACCACACTGGCCTCTTCTTCACTTTATTTGCCTGTGTCCAGGTGACAACTTGAACTCAACAGTTTATTAAAGAGCCCGTTACTGCCTCTTGAAAATACCGCAAGGTGAATTTTGCATGCTGGGCACCAAACACGTTGTCGAGAGCTTGGGAATTAGCAAGCTGACTTCATTCAGACTCTTACTTGTACATGCAGAGTCTAACTTGTAGCTGACTCTACCAGCACGGTGTAACAGAAGATATCACGTACCATAACAGTTGTTTCCAACTAGATCTTAAAAAAGCATCATAAAAAATTACCTCTTTGTCTTGCACAAGCTTCTGTAGACTTTCCAGTAATCTCTGTTTCCCACTCCGAGCTTGTCCTGGATTTCTGCCTACAACTATTCATGCTTTAGTAGCCAAGGCGCATTGTGGTCTTATTCCCAACAGCAGTAATGAGTACAGGAGGGGCAGGAGAGGCATTGTCCTGACTTTAATTTGCTTCTTCTTGACACCAGAGACCCATCAAGGTGCTTCTCAGACTACAGTGTGTGCACAGAGCATATTTCTTGGTAGCAATTTCCAAAGAAGGATACAAAATCCCAACTTTTGCACAATTGACTCAGTCCTGACACAACATTTTCTAGTTCCTTGTGGAGTATGAGCAAGGAGGGGCTCAGAAGCACAACCCAAGGACCCAGGCTGCCTAAGATAACAGCTCAGATACCGTATCACTCTTCTGAATGCAGTTACGAAGGACAGAAATTACTCTTGCCATTGAACCTAAGGTGTAGAAAGCATCTAAAATGGTGATTGAATTCCTGTCCAAGAAGAGTTCTGGGAACCAGACAAGAAATTCCATAAATGGAAGGCCAGTTCTGCCAGTCTTGAGCTCTTTTTTGCACTGTGTTGCACCTTACAAAGAGAGGGGAGCGCGTCACCATCCATTCCGTATGCAGGTAAAAGGTGGGGATTATGGCTTTGAACAACTTTTGCTAGGGAGAGCATCAAACCTGGGTAATTATACTGCTATAATAACTGTGTAACCACTGTATTATGGAAAAGCAGTGGTTACACAGCTCCATTTCAGAGAGAAAATAAACATAAAGATGGTTTGAAAAGCATAGTCCTGCCACTATGTCAAGCATGTTCCAGGCATGCCTATGGGATCAGGTCCCTCAGGGGATGTGGCAGAGAGGAAAACCGAATATGCCCCACCCTTAGGTGGGTGATAAGATGAAAATTGCTCCGATCGAGGCAGTTCTGTACATGCACAGGAGCATAGCTCAGCATTTAAAGAGCTTTAGAGTAATAGCACAACACACCTACCGAGCCAGCTATAGGGAACACCTGAAGAAATGGCATCTTAGGTGGTAGCCTGGAATATCCTCTGCCATCAAACTTCATTGGAGAGATCATCTCCATTTCTGATTGACCATCTGTTAATGGATTCATTTGTGGATATCACCTTCCTAACCAACCTTGCGCTTGGGAACACAGAATTGTTCTTGGTATTAGTCAGAAGGGATTTCCAAATTACATCCAAAGCAGTGTTTTAGCAACTGTTCCTTTAATCCTTTACGATAACCTCTGTCAGCAGTTACTAAGAGAGAACCAGAACAGTGTTATTAATACGTGCACATAGGCACACAAAAATACGAATAAGAAGAATAAAAGGAGATGTGCTTAAAGAACAAAGGTAAAAATCAGAAGCCCAATCTCCTCCTTTGTGCATTGGGCTTGGTATTACCTGCTACCTAGAAGGTGGCTGTTGTTGTCTGTAGCTTGTACTCTATGAAGTTGCTCATCGACGGACTGCATGTTATTCATGGTAGTGTCTCACTTCAAGATCTTTCACTTTTTCCTCTACTGAAGGGGTTGTCTGTTGAAAGCTGGGCCACAGAGTTGCGGATATGAATGGCAGAGGAGAAGAACCACTTGTCTTCCAGGTGCTCTCAGCTTTTACGGACAAATTGTCTACTTGTTTGCTATTCCAGACTGCCTCGCGGGTTCAGATCAGTTAGGTGAACACAGTACAGTACAGGTTTTGCTAGTATGGCTCAATTGTCTCATAATGAAGTATATTAGATAGAAATCATATTAGAAAACATCATCATTGGATCATCATTCCTTTGCAGAATCAGCAAGGTAAACCAGAGGCGATGCACTCTTTCTAAAACAGGTATTGACTTTCAATCTAAGAACCAGGAAGAGGAGCTTTATTGATATATTTAGAATGTATCTTTTTTCCTGTATTCTAGCTTTTCCAAATAATCATATTATTACCACTTTTTCCCCCGCTATTAATTGATACTTACATAGCTCCTTGTTATTTCATGCATCCTCTGTTTCTTTTGTCTGCTATTCGATGCTCATCTCTCCTAATTTACATTTTACCTTTCTTATAAGGTTTAAAACACTTTCAGTGAAGGGATTCCACTATTCCACTGGTTTAGTGGGCATGGTGGTGTTTGGCTAATGGTTCGACTGGATGATTTCAGAGGTCTTTTCCAACCTTAATGATTCTATAGGCTCATTCTCAGCTATTTCATTTTGTTGGCTCTCTCCAAAAACACATATTCTTGGAGAGCTACTGCGCCTCTCTGCAACTGGTCCTTATATTTTCCACTAGCAGAAGCTGTGGACCAAAGCACAGAGGGACTAGGTCCTTCTTGGGGCCAAACAGCTAAGTACCAGGTACAAAGCTGGTAAGAGAGAGTTAAAGGAAAAGAGATGGTTCTTGGCGATGATGAAAAGGAAGAGAAGTGTGCAAGGCCCAAAGACACCTGCATGGAATGACAGAACTAGGTATGTTTTCATTCCTTTTCTGGATATAGCTACACAAACACATATAGTTATCTGAAAAACAATGTAGACATCCACAGGTCTTTGGACTTACCGGGAAGTAAGCATTTAGATAAAAATTTATATATATAAAACTCTATAAAGGCAGGGTTGACCTACCCTTGCAACCTGAACCTACTCTTCAATCGTATTCAAAACTGATCTACATCCGAGAGTTAACCAGACGCAACACAGTCTCGACTCCATTAAAATATATACATGTATTTATGCATATAAATAATACATTCTGTACAGATTCTTTGCGCTGTATTCAAACAAGCTATTATAGGTATAAAACTTGGCATCTAGTGACCTGCTTCCTTACGCAATCCCTGACCAGTGCTGTTCGTAACACCTAAGTAGTTTCAGCAATCAGTGTACATATAATCAGTAGCGATGGGATGGATCCAAGGCCATCTTCTACTTTGCATACTGATTTTATCTATTGCGCAACACCCCTTAAAGATCCTCCTGCAGTTTGCTTTGTCCTATCATGTTTTCACTGATCCACTGAGTCAAAACCAATAAGAAGGAGACCTTATTGCACCCTTTTGCTACTGAAATAGGGCTCACAAGAAAGATGGAGAGGGACATTCTAACAGGGTTTGTAGTGACAGCACAAGGGGCAACAGTTTTCAATGGGAAGAGGGTAGATTTAGATAAAATACAAGGAAGATATTCTTTATTATGAGGGTGTTGAGGCACTGGAACAGGTTATCCAGGAAAGTTGTGGATGCCTCATCCCTAGAAGTGTTCAAGTTTAGGTTTTATAGGGCTCTGAGCAAGCTGACCTTTGAGTGAAAGATGTCCCTGTCCACAGCAGGGGGTTTGGATGGTCTTTAAAAGTCCCTTCCATCCCAAACCATTCTATGATTCTTTGACTCTATGAAGAATTTCCTTTCAAGCTTTTTGCATGAGCAATGAGCTGGCAGCTCCAACAAAGCTGATTCAAGAGTTACTTCTCCCCACTTTAAAGGCCCAGTTCATCACGGCTCTAAATGCTGAATTTAAGAGCAGGGAAAAAAAGTTTCATGGTTTGGAACAAGGTAAAAAATGTATCTTTAACCCACTTTCCCCCCAGTCTTATTGAAATTAGCTTTGCCCAACTCCCAAGGTCCTATGTCAGCCCACCCAACACACACAGTTGGTCTGTGCTGGCTCTTTGCAGCAGTTGATGGTGAAGAGGTTCCTTTTGAGAGGTGCCAGTCTCTACCCATGCAGATATGCTTCGAGCCAGTGCTCCCCAGAATCCTTCAGTGAACTGCAAAGTAAAAAAATTGCTTATGAGGAGACAATATTCAACTTCATGAGAAGGAAACTGTAGTTTAGGTGTAAAAAGAAGCGAATGGGAAAATGGATTGAAAACCGCATGGACGTCGCATAGCAAAGTCTGACTGTGGTGAATGAGTTGGGAGGATTCAAGGAAGAGAGAAAACATCTTTGAAACTCTGAAAAATTTTGTAAATTAGAAATGCCTTTTGAAAAATGTAAATAAACTCTAGGGCTGATGCCTCCATGGGTGTTGATTTGAAATGGTTGCCCACGACCCTCCACTGACCACTATTACAGAGCAAAACTGTCTTGTTAATTGATACATACTTCAAAATATCTACAAAGGCCGTCAGCAAAGTCTTGCTTTTGTACTCAATGCCATGCTTGTCACAAAGGGCTTTCACCAGAGGAGCTGCTTTCCAGTAGTTGTGCCGAGGCATTGTGGGGAAGAGGCTGCAGAATTGAAAGAGAGAGAGTTATCCTAAGACCTTTCTTGCCCCACCCCTTGATCCTTCTGCCCCAAATACTTCCCTACCCTCCTCCACAAGGAGAGTAAAGGGTCTGCTGATATGGTTTAATGTGAGACTACACAGCTCTTCTCACTTTTAAGTGCCGCATGTTGTTCCTACCCTTCTTCTCATGATCATACTCACTGATGCTCGATTTGGAAGTTCAAATGCCCAGTAAACCAGTCATTGAACAAAGATTGCTTCACATTGCATGTTGCGTGGACCTGGGAGGAAAAAAAGACCAAAGAAATACATAATATTGCTTTTATTTTTTTGGTAGTCTAATAACTGAGAGCCTCAACAATTGTTTGCCACCCTAATCATAGAATCATAGAATCACAGAATCATAGAATCATAGAATCATAGAATCATAGAATCATAGAATCACAGAATCACCAGGTTGGAAGAGACCCACCAGAGACCCATCGAGTTCAACCATTCCTATCAAACACTAAACCATGTCCCTCAGTGCCTCGTCCACCCGTGCCTTAAACACCTCCGGGGAAGGTGAAACACTTCCAGGGAAGGAATCTAACATAAAAGACAATTTAGTGTCTAGGATGACAGTCATTATTGCCTTGAAGGATTAAAAGTGTAGATTGAAACAAGTTGTTGGGGTATAGGTTAATTCAGCCAGCTCTTTGCTTAGAAAGAACAACTTCTTCACTGGCAAGCACACAACCCCAGATGTGATTCTTTGAAGAGGTCCTCCTTGCATCTTTCACTCAGATGGATTGAAAAGATGTCCAGTATAGAAACACAAGACATCCTTGTCTCCAACCAGTGTAAGTGGAGTCGGATGCAAAAGTATGAGGGCAAAGATTTGTGGACATGGGCTTAACCTCAACTAATTAAGACACTTTTAGATGAGGGCGGTGAGGCACTGGAACAGGGAAGTTGTGGCTGCCCCATTGCTGGAGGCGTTCAAGGCCAGGTTGGATGGGGTGCTGGGCAGCCTAATCTGGTGGGAAGTGTCTTTGCCCTTCACAGCGGGGTTGGAACTAGATGATCTTTAAGGTCCCTTCCAACTCAAACTATTCTATGATTCTATGATCTAAGCTCAGCACTTTTGAGCCAACGGAGAAAAAATAGACATTTTTATGGTGCCATTCATTTAGATGTCTATTTATTTAGATGTCTATTTTAGAATAAGATGAATCATGCGCTAGAAATGGCTGTTTCTCCTCAATGAATGTAGTGGGTGTTCAGATGCAGACATCCAGATTTGGTCAGATGAATACCAAGCTGAGTCTTTTTCCCTTAGTATAGAGAAAAACTCTTAGAACCCGCTATGCGAGTTTATATTGCTGGAGGTAACGCAGATGTGAGTACAGTTGTATTTACATATTCATTGTTTTCGTACTTAAATTTCGACAGATTTATCTTGTAAATTTATAACCCGTAGGGTAAAAACTAAACGTAAGCAGTCCAAATTTGCTTCTCTTTAATTGGCCTTAGAAGGGGATTAACTGTTTTACCATTACTACTTTTTCCTAATAGGACTGGAAAAATGTTGTGAAAAATATATTAAAACTTTTGGTGAAAAAATAGATCTGGATATCCCATTTTTCAGCTAAAGTTTTAAGTGTTTTGACTGGTACAGAAACTCACTCCTGTTTAATGAAAAGCAAGGATAAATTTCATTAACACAGCATTGGAGCTAAGAGAATAACAAGGTCTTTTTCCTGTAATTCAGAACTGCAGACCAGCTGTTCCAGGAGAAAGGAGATTCTTACCTGAGTAGACACCCAGTCTTCATTCTTATCATAATCAATGTCCATTGGGATGTGATTCATCTGTGTGACCCAAATAAACCAGTTACTCTCTAGGTACCTGGGCAGACAAACGCAGAAACACTTGTCATATCTCAAATCCCATCCAAATTTACTGTTAAAACACATTCCTGAGTCTCATCTTAAGGAAAAGAGAACTTCTATGTATTTCAGGGTATTCTGTTTCATTCCTTTGCCTCCTAATTTTTGGAGTTTCTTTTGAGAACTACGTAATTTGTAGTTCTGAAGCAGCCACCATCCCCATCTCTCTCACCAAATTATACTCTTCCTTCTTGGCTGGCTATTTATTTCTGAGAGAATCACAGTGACTGTTTTCATTTATTCCCATTGCAGCTCAATATTGTTCACAAATACTTGTCCTGGGGACTCCAGGTGTGCTGTGTGTTACCTGGACAGCCAGTAGTACACCATGAAATTGTTAAATCCCATCAAAGGAACATACATGAGGCAGACTCGGATGTTGAAAAACACAATCAAAAACAGGTCCTGTAAAAAAAAACAAACCAGAAACAAACCCCCAAACATTTAAAATGAGACTTTGTTGATAAAATCCTTCCACTCCTCTTTATAAAGTGCAGCATAAAGAATGTTCTTCCTGGGATCTCTTACTTATGAAGGGAAAGGTCTGCACCATCATTTCTGCCTCAATTTGAGTGTATCCCTGAAATACTCCCTTAGCACCAACTTTACCATCAATAACCGAAGACCACAGAACAGCCCTGTTCAGTCTTATTCATCTGATAAGAGGCTAAAAAGCCTCTCCTAAAAAATTCTCCCTGGACCCACTGACTGCCTGGGCTCTTCTCCCGAGGAACTAGCGATAGGACAAGAGGAAATGGCCTCAAGGTGCGCCAGGGGAAGTTTAAACTGGATATTAGAAAGAATTCCTTTACCAAAAGAGTGTTGAAGCCCTGGCAGAGGCTGCTCAGGGAAGTCTCCCTACCTGGAGGTGTTCAAAAAACGTGTAGACGCGGAACTTTATGATGTGGTTTAGTAGACACGGTGGTGCGGGGCTGATTGTGGGACTGGATGATCTTAGAGGTCTTTCCCAACCTTAATGATTCTATGATTCCTGCTGTAGCAAGTCTTGAGTCAGCTTTTTCTAACTTAAGCCCCACAATTACCTGAGGTGGTGGTTAATAAAGCCACAGAATGGTAACATTTTTGGAAAGACAACGCAAGCAGTGCTTACCAACCATTTTTTCCTCTTGATTGCAAAGTAGAAGATGGACAGCTGGAAGAAGGGTATAATTGCAAGTGGGGCCAATACTGAAGGAAAGAATGGAAAGAGACATTTATAAGTCCTCTGCATCATAGATCTTACAGAATATTCTTTTATAATAAGAAAGATTCTTCTTTCCAGCAGAAGAAAAATTGCTGTCTTCCATTTACACCAATTTTCATGTGTTCACTTAATCTCTTCCTCTTTTAATCCCACCACTTCTTCACTTCTTCCCATCCCCTTCTTCCTCACACACAATTCACCTCATCTGGTACCAAACCTAACATGATCCTAACAGACATATGGGGCAATTCCTCCTCACAGGAATCTTTTTCAATGTGAAGGAAGCTTCCTGAAGCTGTGATTTCAATGGAAGTTTCTTTTAAACTGTTATTTCGGGGAAGAGAAGCCGTCATGGTTTTTAGGTGAAGTTCCTACAGCATTGCAAGGAAGCAGAGATACTCACACATGAAATACTTATGCTGGTAATTGTAAGGCATGAACTTCTTCTTCTCTTTTCCAAGCTGAAAAATGAAAGGACATTGCAATGGGTGAGTTAGGGACCCAGCAAGCTTCATAAGGTATTTCTTGTTCTTGTCTAATGCACACATTAAATACTAACTCTTAATCAGCTGTGGCTGCCCCATCCCTGGAGGTGTTCAAGGCCAGGTTGAATGGGGCTTTGAGCAAATTGATCCAGCAGGAGGTGTCCCTGCCAGTGGCAGGGGGTGGAACTGGGTGGGCTTTAAAGTCCCTTCCAGCCCAAACCATTCTATAGTTCTTATCATGAGCTCACGCAGAAAGGCACAACCTGTTTTACTATTATACCTCATTCCATACCTTTCTGTCTTTAACATCTTTGCTTCTCCAGACATCCCCACGCTCACCTCTATGGAGAGTGTCTTTCCCAAGCTGAAGAGGAGAGGGTGCATGTTGAGGTCGGGGTCTTTGCGGAAGCAGTTGGGTTTGGCATGGTGCTGGTTGTGCAGATGATTCCACCAGCTGGCTGGTAACCCCTGCAGAAAATGAAAAGCTGAAGACCAGGGATTCAAACTAGAACAATATTAACAACACCATCACTATTTATCTGCCTGTTGTTGGTGGCTGCACTACATTTTCCTCACAGACAATATTACCCGAATATTAGGACACTCCCACCCATTGCTTAGCCCAGATTAGCCTCAGAGAATATTCCCACCATGAGGCAATTACCTTCAGAACATTTATCACGACGATCTGAAGAAGTCGATTCCATTTAGGCTTCCTAAAGACAGAGCAGTGCCCCAGATCATGTTGGAACCAGCCCATCTGGATCTGGGAGACAAGAAGGTCACTGAAGATACAGAGTCACAGCAATATTGGGTTAATTTGCCTCGAGAGTTTCTGCAACTTCATAGTGCGAGAGCATCTTCCTTCTGGTTTGAGGAACAAACCCTACCTGCTGTCATAGAATCATAGCATGGTTTGCGTTGGAAGGTACCTTAAACCCCATCCAGTTCCAACCCTCTGACCATGGACAGGAACATCTCCCACCGGATCAGTTTGCTCAAAACCTCATCCAGCTTGGCCCTGAGCACCTTCAGGGGTGGCTCACGGGCAACCATGGCAAATACCTCCCCACCCTCACAGGAAAAAACCTACAATCTCATCTAAATCTCTCCTCTTTCAGCTGGAAACCATTTCCCCTCATCCTATCCCTGCACTCCCTGATTAAGAGCCCCACCCCAGCTTTCCTATAGGCTCTGTAAATACTGGAAGGCTGCTCCAAGGTGTCCCTGGAGTCTGTTGTCCTGTGTGCTCTATGCTAAGAAATTCCTTTCAGATCACTGCCCACTAAAGCTGCTCAATGTCAGATACTGATTTTATTGTAGGAGCTAAAGGGAAAGCAACAAAGAACCCCTGCAATTCATTTACCTGTTACAAAGTGGAATTATTTTGCTCCGTTGCAGACGTGATTTCCAAGGAACCAGCTAAAAATGGTAAGAATTTCCAAATCCACTGCTTTGTTGCATTTCATATTCCCATGGACATACATAAATGCTTTTTGAAGAATATCTGCCTTAGCAGATATTAGCCAAATAGAACAGATTATTTAAAGAAAATGTACTTGTTCCATGGGTGCCTGAGCAAACCTAAGGTTTCAGCTCTAGGAAGACAATCTTGTTTTTTTTCTTCCCCTCACCCTCCATTTTCTCCCATCTAAAGCCACAAAGTCCTGTTCCCTCTTTCCCCACACCAACCCTGATGTGTATCATACCCTTTTATGATTCAGTTGACTAACCCAGCAGAGAGCTGTTCAGAACTAATGAGTGTAATTGGCTCATAAAGGGCCTAGCAAACACCAGAGCCACCAGACAGGAACATGGAGCCAAAAGTGGAGCTGAGATTTCAATATTCCCTCTTTTGCTGGGACAAGCGATTAGATCAGCTCACCCCATCTTGTGAAACTGCCACCAGCACCCCACCAACCCTAGTGAGGAGCTTGCCAGCAAAACGAGATTTGCTGGTGGCAAAAAGAATTGGGATGTAGAACGGGCTTGTTGTCTCCAGCCAGATAATAGAAAAAGAGAGTGAAGCAATGACTGGGTCCAGAGGAGGCTACGAGGATGATCAGAGGGCTGGAGCGTCTCCTGTACAAGGACAGGCTGAGAGAGTTGGGGTTGTTCAGCCTGGAGAAGAGAAGGCTCCGAGGAGACCTTATAGCGACCTTCCAGAACCTGAAGGGGCTACAAGAAAGCTGGGGAGGTTTTTTTCACAAAGGCTTGGGGTGATAGGATGAGGGGCAATGGGGATAAACTGGAGAGGGGCAGATTTAGACTAGACATAAAGAGGAATTTCTTCATGATGAGGGTGGTGAGGTGCTGGGACAGGTCATTCAGGGAAGCTGTGGCTGCCCCTTCCCTGGAGGTGTTCAAGGGCAGGTTGGATGGGGCTTGGAGCCCCTGATGCAGTGGGAGGTGTCCTGCCCATGGCAGGGGGGTTGGAACTGGATGATCTTTAAGGTTCCTTCCAACCCGAACTATTCTATGATTCTGTGACTGGGATATGAACATTTCATTAATCCTCTCCATCTGGAAGCACCAAACATGTCTGTAACGTTGAACAGCTCTCAGTACTTTACCTGAGCTGTGGTGAAGAGCATCATGCCAACGACAAAAGGCACTAAGGATATCCCAAAGTACCAGACCACAAGCCAGGATGCAGCATCCAGCATTAGGAAATGAAGGAAAATCAAGAAGAAAAAGGTGTAGTTTGGTCTCAGAAGTCCCATCTTCTCAACAGTGCAGCGTAGCTCACGAAAATCCTCTAAGAGCGATTTCTGTGGGAAAAGCAAGTGTGAATGCACTGTCTACTTTGAAAATGGAGCATAGTAGACCCAGGAACCCCAAAGCAGCCATGGAAATCAGAGGAGATACTCTGTAAGAGGGCCCGCTGTAAAAATGAGCACAAGATGAACAGATCTTGGTTTTGCTTTGACACTAGAAAGCAGGTCGCTGATGGGTCTCTGAGATGCTGCTCTGGGCAGAATTTGGGGCTCTGGGGCTCATTCCTCTCACCTAGATGTAGATTAAGCCTGGAGAAGAAGAGACTGAGAGGAGACCTCATTGCTCTCTATAACTCCCTGAGAGGTTGTGGAGAGGAGGGAGCTGGGCTCTTCTCCCAAGTGACAGGGGACAGGACGAGAGGGAATGGCCTCAAGCTCCACCAGGGGAGGTTTAGGCTGGACATTAGGAAAAAATTTTTCCCAGAAAGGGTCACTGGGCACTGGCAGAGGCTGCCCAGGGAGGGGGTTGATTCACCTTCCCTGGAGGTGTTTAACAGCCGGGTGTACGAGGTGCTGAGTGTTTGATAGGAATGGTTGGACTCGATGATCCGGTGGGTCTCTTCCAACCTGGTTATTCTATGATTCTATGAAAGGGGCTCCAGGAAAGCTGGGAAGGGGCTCTGGATCAAGGAATGTAGGGATGGGATGAGGGGGAGTGGTTTGAAGCTGAAAGGGCAGACCGGTGGGTCTCTTCCAACCTGGTTATTCTATGATTCCATGATTCTAAGTGTTTGTGGGGCAGCGCACGTCTCCGTGCGTGAGTACTGCCAGCTGCTCCACCACCAATCAGCCTACGGCAGGCGTGCTGCTTCACAAATTGTTTCTGTCAGCTCTCTTATTTCCCTCCTCCTCCCATACTCAACCCCGAGCCATTCCCACAGCTGGGTTCTAGGACACTCACTTTTTTATTAGACTCAAAGCTGGGTTGATCCGGTGCCAACTCCCCGATCAGCAGAGATTTCAAGTATTTTTTCACCAGCGACTTGTCGTTGTGAAATGCTACAAAGGCGTCCTGAGAAACACACAAAAAAAGGGAGTGAGAAAGGATCCGTGACTGAACACCAGATGCTGATCCTCTCCTTTTCCCAGGGTTTTGATAAAATACACAATCCAGTTTCCTTCCTCTGTTTTTATCCCTGTGGTTGCTCCTGTAGTTTTGCCATCAACTGGAGCTTGGCCCAAGGAAGCTGGAAACGTTTCAAGAAACTAGATGTCATAAAAGTACCTGGGCGAGGCTGGTAATAAACATGAAAGTGTTTGATGAAAACCTCTTTGCAGAGGGAAACCTGCTCTTTCATCTGCTTGTTTCAGCACAGTCCTTCCCTAGAAGGCTCCAGCCAGCAGCCCTGCCCTATAGATGGGACCCAGGAGCAGGAAAACATGTCAATGAATGAGGTGTCTCTCTGCTGTCCTTCAGAGAAAACAAAGATATTTTGAAATCCTGTCTTTATTATGCTAGGGTAAAGAAAAAAAATAATATTTTAGGATCACAGAGTAGTTTGAGTCGAAGGGACCTTGAATATCATCCAGTTTCAACTCCCTCTGCCATGGGCAGGGACACTCCCCACTGGGGCATGTTGCTCCAAGCCTCATCCAACCTGGCCTTGAGCACCTCCAGGGATGGGGCAACCATCACTTCTCTGGGCAAAACATTTTTTCCTAACATCTAATTTAAATCTTCCCTCTTTCATCTTAAAATTGGTCCCCTTCTTCCAGTTCCTGCACTCCCTGATAAGGAGCCCCTCCCCAGCTCTCCTGTAAGCCTCCAAATAGAAACTATATATTTATACATATATATACATGGAATCTCTTGTTCAGAGACAGCCTATCTGTGAGTACCTTAGTCTAGAAGAAGTCAGATTAAGGTGACTTTTTGGACAGATGAGCTTTCTACAGATACCTAACGGCATTTTGTCTCAGTGAGTGACTCTGTTCAGATCCCCAGGACTGGGGAAATCTTTCCATTATGATTCCATACCTCTCATCCTACAGCTTTCTGCACATTTTTTACGTAGCTCCCTCTTGTCAGGAATTCTAAAACTGGGTCAAAGTGTAAGCATCCGTGCTGCATCTTGGAAACGGGAACCAGAACACTTTTAAGCAGAATTTCCTATCCGCGACGTCATGATCACAGATTCCTACCACAGAAATGCGAACCTTTCAGTCTTGCAACCTGTTCTTTCTCCTTCCTCCTCTCTGGCCCAGATTAGTATCTAATAAGAGACTAACCTTAGGGGTTATTATCTATTACACCTAACCTACAACATTTGTCAGCAATGTAAGGTTGATGCAATCCACACAGAGGGAGAAAGTTCTCACCGTACGTATATAATTAGGAGTTTTAGAGGAAGATAATTCTCACCATTTATGTAGAGTTATGAGCTCTAGAGTAGTCAAAACTACTTGGAAAAAAAGCCCTAGGTCCTGGTTGTAGGCAAAGTCGTATGCCACGACAATCTTTTGAGACACTTTCCAGCCCTGCTTTTCTGTAAAAGCCTGTATTTTTCAGAATGTATGAACACAGCAGCATTTTAAAGGCAAAAAGAATGATAAGAATTAGCAGAATAAAAACTGAGGGCAAGATAGATGAATGTAATTATGATGCAACATAAACCCATTGTACCCGCAATCCTTACTACTGCATGTAGTCTGGCGTCCTGTTCTGGAATCTCCAACATAGGAGGAATCTCCAACATATGAAACTGCTGGGAAGGGTCTAGAGGAGGACATGAAGATGATCAGGGGGCTGGAGCACCTCTGCTATGAGGACAGGCTGAGAGAGTTTGGGTTGTTCAGGCTGGAGAAGAGAAGGTGACTCTGGGGAGATCTTAGAGTGACCTCCCAGCACGAAGAGGGGCTACAAGAAAGCTGGGGAGGGACTCTTTACAAGAGCAAGGAGTGATAGGATGAGGGGGAATGGCTTTAAATTGGGAGAGGGAAGACATAGATTATACTTTAGAACTAAATTCTTCACAAAGAGGGTGTGAAAACCCCGGCCCAGGCTGCCCAGAGAAGTTCTGGCTGCCCCATCCCTGGAGGTGCTCAAGGCCAGGTTGGATGAGGCTTGGAGCCCCTGATCCAGTGGGAGGTGTCCCTGGAACTGGATGATCTTTGGGATCCCTTCCAACCCAAACTGTTCTATGATTCTCTCTTTAAAGGGGTGTAGTACGACAATATATAGTAAAAAAAAGAGTTCTGGAACAGGTTTCATACTGCATTGGTAAAGAAGTAAGAAGCTAGAAGTGTTTCAAAACCCTGTAAGCAGCATTATGAAAATTTATTCACTGTTTTCATTACATGAGAGTGAAATTTCCAGGAGATAGGTTTAAGATGTACAAAAGCAATAATGAGGGAAACCAGATTGTAATATTATTGTAATAATAAATACAAGTAAGATCAAAGGTAATTCTTTAAACACACACATACCAGACAAATTAACCGTAGTTAAGCCTCCTGGGTGTCTATAAAGCGTAATAATGTAAATACAAGTCCTTGCACAGGTGGCTGCAGAACCTGGGAGGACATAGCTTGGGGAAAAATCATTCCATGCCTTCTGTATTCCTTGAATCCTTTTGTAAAAGCCCAGTGACAGTATATGCAGGAGATGGCATCAGCCTACAGGGATCCCTAGACTGGCTTGGTATGGTTGGTCTTATGCTCTCAAGAGTGGGAGCCTTCACATTTTTCCCAGGAAGGGTGATTGGTCAGTGGCAGAGGCTGCCCAGGGAGGGGGTTGAGTCCCCTTCCCTGGAGGGGTTTAAGAGACGGGTGGACGAGGTGCTGAGGGACATGGGTTAGTGATTGAGGGGGATTGTTGGACTCGATGACCCAGTGGGTCTTTTCCAACCTGGTGATTCTATGATTCTATGATTTGTCTCTACTGCTGCAGTAAACTCATTACAACACAGCACAAAACACCACCTGAAAGGGCTGTGTGGCAAATGCATCTTTAAGCAACACAGTTCTCATTAAAAAAAAAAACAAACAACAAATCTTTAACATGCTTAAGTCATCTTTAGAGGAGACTAGATTGAATTAGCACATAGGAGGTTTACAGGAACAGAATTGAGTTGAAAGATGGTAGATTGAGATGAGATCTTAGAAAGAAAAGAGGTGCTGGCACAGGTTGCCCAGAGAAGTTGTGGCTGCCCCATCCCTGGAGAGGTTCAAGATCAGGTTGGATGAGACTTTGAGCAACCTGATGCAGTGGGAGATGGTCCCACCCATGGCAGAGGGGTTGGAACAGGATGGTCTTTAAAGTCCTTTCCAACCCAAACCATTCCATGATTCTATCCTAGGAATTACTAGGAAGGTAACAGGTTGGTGAGAGAGCTGGCAGTGGTCGATGGGCAGGATTAGTGTCCCTTCTGTGATTAGATCTTGGTGCAGCACTATGTGCAGTCCCACATCTCACAGGTACTTCATAAGGGGCACACAACCCTTTCTTTAAATCAAGGCTGTATCAGTCTTTGAGCTCGAGAAGAAAACCAACAGGATTCAGAAGCTTTCTTTCTCTTCATTTGAGAACACAAGGTGCTTTCTGTCTCAGTTTCAAGTAGGATGAAAGGAATGAAATGAGTAAAATAACTGATCTGATCCATTTGGGGCCTTGAGTGGGGATGTGCTATCCCATTTTTCAAACGGAAACCTGAGGAATGAGACAGGATAAGCAGGTTCCTTGAAGTCAAAAATACTTGTTGTGACAAGAACAAAGTCTGAGTCTCCCCTATTGCAAGTTTATGCCCTGATCTTGGTTGTATTTTTAATGTACCTATTTCCGACTATTCAGGAACTCAGTATCTACTCTGCGAGATCTGCTTGGAATTTGTGATTTCTGTCAACAAGCAACAAATTATCTCAGAGAAATCCTCTAAATCAAAGAATTCTGCAGGAGACTCTGGAAAAAACTGTTTTCAAATAAGTGGTCATTTGTAATATTTTCCTTCAATGTCATTCTGCTGCTTTCTCAAGCATTTTTCCTGTATTTTATTTCTTTTTCCCTTCTCTTTGAAACAGCCCTTTTGTTCAAGACCCTGTTATCCTTCACTTGCCTGCACAAATTAGTCCTATCTCCTTGAGTACCCTCTTCTTTTGCTTTGCTGCCCTCAAAATTACTTCATGGTTGGATCTTTCCTCCTCCTTGTCTATCTCATCTACCTATCTACCCTTGCTCCCTCGTTGATTACCACTTGCTTATCACTGATAACATCCATGTTACTCTGAAAGAGCAGCTTTTAAAGTAAAACCACACAGTAAGCATGTTGCTTCTACCCTTTTCTCTTTCTCACTGTGGCACAGAGATACTTTTCAGGCACCGAGAAGATAGCTTGTCAGATCATGCCTAGTGGGAAGACAGCCTGCATGGATATTGTTGTGTGCGCTGCAGGGTATAAGGAACATAGACAGACCTTTAAAAGTGGCATAGCAGGTAGCTCTGACGTTGAAGGTAACCAGAAGGGTTCTACAGACAGCATAGACATGTCCACTGCATTATCTGATCAAGCACGGCGCCAACTACCACAAGCACTCTCCACTGGAGTCCCACCATGTCATCCTGCCTTGACAATAGAACCACGTTCCTCCACTGTCCTCCTAGATCTTACCGTAGCATCTTGCCCAGCGTAGTGGCTAATAACTCGGCTGCCTCCAGGGTGTCGTTTGGAAAACTCGCTGACATCATAAACCTTCCTGTCAATCACCAACCACTGCTCCTGACCTCGGCTGTGGCCATTACGGAGTCTGATCTCTTCCCAAGAGAAAAGCTGTGGAAAAGCTGAGACAGGTCGCGTCTCCTTTCCAGTGGAGCCAGTCTGTGGAGCCATCTGTACTGGTAGATGTGTCGTCAGCACTGGGATTCACTAGTCTAAGCTTTGCAGCACTGCGTCCAGGCAGATGGTGAACCATCTCAACCTGCCCATTATACAGTCCCACCCCAAGCCACTCCCTCTGCTTCTAGGGCTGGTTGGCTCCCCTTACCCAAACACACCCTTCCATTGCTCCCTCCTCGTCCATGTTCACACCAGACGCTTTGACACACCCTTGAATAAAAGCCCTGTTCCTTCTTGTCTTTTCTGAGTTGCATTTGGAAGGTCTGACTACTCACGAGGACCGTCGACTACTTCACTGAAGTACATAAATAGAAAAGCTTAGGAAGATTATTTGTTATTTGATTAAATGAGATGGCAAAATGACAGAAAGGACTATTAAGTGAACACCTTCGTAGATCATTAGGAACTGGAGGAGGTAAGCTGTTAACTTGCTACCATACTGCTGAGTCAATAGAGGCATTAGCCAGAAGAGGAACCTGAGGAAGGCTGTGGGCAGCTCTTCCGCAGCAAATATTCAGAGACCTTCTTTAAAAACTACAGCACTGTCAACATCCTGAATCCTTTCATCAGTTCTTCAAGTCAGGAAATCCTGCTTTTGTCACACAGTGGAGCTCCGTCGTGTCACAGAGCACCAAAACATAAAAGCTGTAGAGGAGGTTGTGTGGAAAGCCAAAGCTGTTATTAAACGTGTTTGTTGACATCTCTGATTCAACTGTAATCCCTGCCTTCAAAGCATGGAGCCAATTTGTACACTAACAGAGTGAAAACAGGAGAATGTCCCAAGATCTGCAATCTCTCCTCGAGGTACCTCTTAACGGTGTCATCACCACCCTTGGTCTTTGAAATTTTCCGTGCTGACCCTGACATACTAAATTAATCAGTCTGCCTTAGCTAAAAGCATTGTCGATCAAAACACCACCACATCAGAGTAAAGAAAGAACACATTAAGAACACATCATTTATCTCCAGTTAATTTAGCTTGCACGCTGACAATATTTTGCATAGAGCTGTTTTCCAAGTCTCCCGTCTGTATATACTCCAGTCACTCAATCATCTCATTGTCTGAGTAATTAATTAATAAGTGAACAACAGACACAAACAAATGTTGTGGCTGAGACTAAACAGCAGCTGTCAACACCAAGTTTCATTTTAGATTAGGAGTTTGCAGAACTGTGTTTGGTGGCACTCATTACATAATTAACCTTCTTAAAATATTAGCCTTGTAGAGCCAAAGCCTAAATACCTCTCATGTTCAGAGCAGATCTGCTACACAGTAGAGTTTGCAGCTGTAATGAAGAAGAGGGCAATGCCATGTTTCCTAGGAAATCACATCAATATTGCAGGTGACCCGAAAAAAAAAAAGTCTGCATATATCAAATATTGCCCTGCTTGAGATATAGATTGCTCTCAATCTTGTATTTTTTTTTAAATCCAAAATTTAAACCCTTGGTAGCTTTTGAGGAAGGTACAACAGTAGGTGTAGCATGGGACAGTATCCTCATTTAAATTTTTCATGGAAAGGGTCATTGGTCAGTGGCTGAGGCTGCCCAGGGAGGGGGTTGAGTCCCCTTCCCTGGAGGGGTTTAAGGGACAGGTTGATGAGGTGTTGAGGGACACGGGTTAGTGATTGATGGGAATGGTTGGACTCGATGATCTGGTGGGTATCTTCCAACCTGGTGATTCTATGATTATATGATTCTATGATTAGGAGTTTGCAGGATATTTGTGATATAAGTGACCGTGAAGCTTCTTAGCTTGTAATTCTCTCCCTTAGCAAATTCTGTGCCCGTCTCAGAGTGCCAACACAGTGACAGTTGTGAAATCTTGCTGCCCGTCTTCCCTACGTTTCCCAGTGAATTAACGGTAGCCCAAACCCCTTTGGATAGAGATAACTGGAATCTCACGTAGGCACCTGCCTTGCCCTCAGCCCTACACGGGGTGGGCAGTGTTGTGGCTGGCACAGGACTGGAAATTAGGCAATTCTGATTCTTTAAATCCTGTAGCATCTTGCAAATTAATCAAGCAAGCGCAAACCAATCATTTAAAAGTTCCTGACATGTGGCAATGGTTGAGCCACCCTAGGTAAAAGAGAAATGTATTGGTATTAGTTAGAAGGCACTGATAAAGTGGGAGGAATAATTTCTATTGTGCTGTCAATTTGTGTTTTGCAACCCCTTATGTTGCTCTAAATAAAAGTTACGTGTGTTCATGCTAATGATGTGTTCATGTCCTAGTGTGGAATATGTGTAGTGTCTTACATAAATAGTGTTCAGTGGTAATAAAAATATGCGGCAGTTGTTGCAAATTCCTATTTATATGTTTCTTTCTATATACATGCAAAAAATTCCAAGCTCTACCATAGCTGGTTGAAAGTACAAAAAATGTCTCTATTGCCCAAAATATAGGTTTAGATTCTGGACTGCAAGGTCCAGTCCTACTCAATATCTTTACCAACGACCTGGATGAGGGGATCGAGTGCACCCTTAGCAAGTTTGCAGATGACACTGAACTGGGAGGACATGTTGGAGGCTCTCCAGAGGGATCTGAACGTTCTGGATTGATGAGATTAGAACAATGGCATGAGGTTTAACAAGGGCAAGTGCCAAGTCCTGCACTTGGGACACGATAATCCGATGCAGAGCTCCAGACTTGGGGAAGAACAGCTTGAAAGCTGCCTGGCAGAAAAAGACCTGGGGTTGTTGGTCAACAGCCGGCTGAACGTGAGCCAGCAGTGGGCTCAGGTGGCCAAGAAGGCCAACAGCATCTTGGCTTATATCACAAATGGTGTGGCCAGCAGGACCAGGGAAGCGATTGTGCCCCTGCACTCAGTGCTGGTGATCCCGCACCTTGAATACTCTGTTCAGTTTTGGGACTCTCACTGTAAAGAAGACCTTGAGGTCCTGGAGCGTGTCCAGAGGACAATGAAGCTGGTGAAGGGGCTGGAAAAGAAGTCTTATGAGGAGCGGCTGAGGGAACTGGAGTTGTTTAGCCTGGAGAAGACAAGGTTGAGGGGAGATCCCATCGCTCACTACAGCTACCTGAAAGGAGGTTGCAGAGAAGCGGGTGTTAGTGTCTTCTCCCAAGCGATAGGTGATATGACAAAAGGCCTCAAGCTGCCTCAGGGTAAGTTTAGATTGGATATTAGGAAAAAATTTCTCCACAGAAAGGGTTCTCAGATACCAGCAGAGGCTGCCCAGGGAGGTGGTTGAGGCACCATTCCTGGATGTGTTTAAAAGGCAGTTAGATGAGGTGCCTGGGGGACATGATTTAGTAGTAGACAGGTACGGTTAGAGCTGATGATCTCTAAGGTCTTTTCCATCCTAATGAGTCTATGATTCTATGACCTGGAGAATACAGAACCAGGAACATATTGGAATGAATGAATATGGGATGACACACAGGGATAGTAACCGTGTTTTTCACTGTTATCACACATTGCAGGTGCCAGTGTCCACCAAACCATGGTTGTGGACAGAGGGTCCTGCAATGCCCTTCAATATTACATTACTTTAAAAAGCATCAAAGAATTCCTTTCCAATTTTGAAAGAAGTTGTCTCTCTCTGTACCGTCCAGGTCACCAAACAAATTTAAGAGCCGCATGGAAAAGCCAAGAGACAGAGTGAAAGTCGCAGTCGTGCTCACCTAGAGAAACTATTGAGAAATCCGATACAGTGAATTTACACCCCACTGTCTTCTGCAACAACTGCCCACGCGCCTACCAAACCCCATGTTGTATGCACCTGGGAGCTACACGTGCCCAGAGCTATTCTATGTCCCTGCTTTTGTGACTAAGAGTCTCCTTGCACAGGCATTTGACATGGTTTTCCAGACTGCCATAAAGCCAGTGTGTGACTGCTCAACTGGTAGTTATTGCGTCAACATCTTTATCCAGTATCATGTGAATGATTGCAGTTTGCATAATCCACTGGAGTTCAACTGGTACAACACAGACTGGTCCAGAAGAAAATCTGGTACTGTGGAACACTGAAGCATCTTATTTCTGAGACAATCTCTTGTTCCAGAGAAGTCCTCTAAGTTCCGAATAATTTTGTCATTCAGGATGCCACCTGTGGTTCTTTTGACCAACTTTTCTACAGAAACTCAAATTTGCATGGACTTGGTCAGATATCCAGTTCTGGAATCCCCAACGTAAGGATATGGAACCGTTGGAACAGGTCCAGAGGAGGGCTGCAAAGACAATCAGATGGCTGGACCACCTCTGCTCTGAGGACAGGCTGAGAAAGTTGGGGTTGTTCAGCCTTGAGAAGAGAAGACTCCGGGGAGACCTTATTGTGGCCTCCCAGGACCTGAAGGGGGCCTCCAAGAAAGCTGGGAAGGGACTTTTTACAAGCGCATGTAGTGATAGGATGAGGAGGAATGGCTTTAAGTTGGAAGGGGGAAGATTTAGGTTAGGCATTAGGAAGAAATTCTTCATGATAAGGGTGGTGAGACACTAGAACACGTTGCCCAGGGAAGCTGTCAACCTATTTCCACTTTCTCCATCTAGGTTTCCCATGAAGTAGATAGTGTGCTGGGGTAGCACACCACATTCAGTAAACATAGCTCCACAGACCTCTTCATCCCTGGAAGAACTAGGGCTTCATTGTTACCCTGACATCTGAGGCAGCATGGAGTAGGTGCATGGCTTTTCAGATGCATATGGGGGACGTGGATGACAAGGAAATTGTCTAGATCTCATTTTAACTCTGAGACTCAGCATCCCTCTGTCGAGCAGTCAGTTTCCCAAGCACAGTTAATTTCACAGCCCCATCCCTGGAGGTGTTAAAAACCAGGCTGGATGAGACTTTGAGCAAATTGACCCAGTGGAAGGTGTCCCTGCCCATGGCAGGGGGGTTGGAAATCAATGATCTTTAAGGTCTCTTCCAAGTCAAACCGTTCTATGATTCTTTGAAATGGTCTGAGCCAACAAAAGTCTTCTTCCTACTTCAAAAGCATGAGTAAGAAATTTATCTCAGTGCCCCCAAGATGGCTTTTCATAGAATCATAGAATAACCAGGTTGGAAGAGACCCACTGGATCGTTGAGGAATGGTTATTCCTACCAAGTCCAACCGTTCCCACCAAAGTCCAGCCATTCCCACCAAAGTCCAGCCATTCCCACCAAAGTCCAACCATCCCCACCAAAGTCCAGCCATCCCCACCAAAGTCCAACCATTCCCACCAAAGTCCAGCCATTCCCAGCAAAGTCCAACCATTCCCACCAAAAAAAAAACATTTTGAGGGCTAAGGCATCGCTAAGGCAATCCTGCTTTCCTCCCCATAAGGCTTTCCCCCCTTATTTATTTCTCTAGTTTGGTAACTTTGGAATATTTACTCAAAACAGAAATATTCGTAGCCTTCTAGTTCTGAATGAGGTCCTATTTCTGATCTTCCTCTCAGACATGGGGAGAAGAGCGAGTAAAATAAAGAGAACCTCAAAATGCCTAAGAAACAACCTGAGCTCACTAGCAGCATCTTCATTCACCTTTTCTTTCACTTGGGCAATGTACAGCATTTATTACTTCATCTTGTTCCTTTTTCGTAACCAATTGTGAGATGATATTGGGCAGGAGTTCAAACTCACTTGTTAGGACATTTGCACATTTTCTTGCCAGCAGAAGACACAAGTCTATCAGGGTATGTATCTAAATGATTGTTTTAGAAGCACTCATGTTCATTCCAAGAGGTCTGTTATGCAGGAGGTGACCTAATTATGATAATAGTGGCTGCAAGACTGGCCTGATCGCTTTCCGAGTCAATTCGAACAACAGCCACAGTTCACAAGGAATTGTCCTCTAGAAAACTAAGTTATTCACTTAGTGTACAACCTATCACTGCTCCTGCTATACTGATCATGGGGACATTTAACCTCAGCACTAAGAATTTGCACCTTCTGTTTGATTGAACTGCTATGGATTCACATTTCAGCTGCTATATCGCTCCCTGCTATAAAATACCTCATTTTACCATAAAATCACTGCCTTTTCTTTTATTTGGCACAGGGAGCTCTGAATTTTTTTTTCTTCTACAATAAAGATCTTTCCTAAGGCTTTAATTTTTTCGCTGCATCTCTACCCTGTATCCTCTTCAGCTCTTCAACAATGGTTTTGTATTGAGGGCAGCACACTTGAATAAAAAATCCTGATACCCATGCAGAAGGCAGGAACACTTCTCCATCCCTTTTTAGCCTTTGTGCATACAGACCATTTTTTACATATTTCAGAAAGCATCATGCGGCTGGGATCTCATGACAACATACAATGAGTTCCATGTCTTTTTCTGTTCTCCTAATTATCGCAAAGACAATTAGGAAAGGCCAGAAAAGCAAAAGGGATTAAATTTCTCAGCAGTGCTTGGTTCTCTGTGAAGCGAGTTTAAGATACCCATTGGAATGGCTTTGTTCTTATTCTTCTGTCTCTTAAAATAATAGAATCAGTAAGCTTGGAAATGACCTCTAAGATCATCCAGTCCAACCATCGCGCCCAACACCACTGTGCCTGCTAAACCATGTCCTGCAGTGCCACATCTACATGTTTCTATTAACACTTCCACGGATGGAGAATCCACCACTTCCCTGGGCAGCCTTCCACCTTCGACTACATCAGGTTGCTCAAAGCACCCTCCAGCCCAGCCTTGATCATCTCCAGGGATGAGGCATCCATGATTTCTCTGGGCAAACTCTGCCACTGCCTCAGCACCATCACTGGGGTCAGTGCTGGGCCCCTCAGCACAAGGAGGATGTTGAGACTCTGGAGCGAGTGCAGAGAAGAGAGCGGAGCTGGGGAAGGGGCTGGAGAAGAAGAGGAGCGGCTGAGAGAGCTGGGGGGGTTCAGCCTGGAGAAGAGGAGGCTGAGGGGAGAGCTCATTGCTCTCTGCAACTCCCTGAGAGGAGGTTGTGGAGAGGAGGGAGCTGGGCTCTTCTCCCAAGGGACAGGGGACAGGACGAGAGGGAATGGCCTCAAGGGTGGTTAGGCATTGGAAGGGTCTGCCAAGGGAGGTGGTTGAGTCACCGTCCCTGGAGGTGTTTAAGGTGAGGGTGGATGAGGTGCTTAGGGGCATGATTTAGGGATTGGTGGGAATGGTTGGACTTGATGATCCGGTGGGTCTCTTCCAACCTGGTTATTCTGTGATTCCGTGACAGGGAAACTTCCCAAGAAGAAATCTTCCTAAGATCTCATCTAAATCTCCCCTCTTTCAGCTTAAATTGATTAATTGATTCCCCCTCATCCCTTCCCTGTACTCTCAGATAAAGAGCCCCTCCTCAGTTTTCTTGTAGGCCCCAAATGTTGTTTTACATTCAACATGCGAGACATTTTCCAGTTTTTGTGAGAGCTTTTCCAGTTTTCCCATCTCAAAAAGACCCGAAAGACTTCGCCTGTCAATCATCACTCATTTGCAACCCTCGCATTGCAAAACCCATGAAACAAAGGCTTCAGCAACCAAAACGGGAGGGCAATCTTCACCACGACTGCTGTCTCCACAATATTCCTAGAATATCTAGTGGAGGAGTCACACACACACAAACTCAATGTTCTAAAGACTCTTTTATCTTTAGATAGGCAATCCAGTGATTAAAACTGCACTGGTAGGTGATACTTTATTTATTGTGGTGCCTTTATAAGCTGAAAATAAAAGTACTGTGCCACTTGATCCTCCAGCTCTCCAAAAGTGCTTCTCACAGAAGCAAACTATTTCACCTAAAGGACATCATCATAGTCAGCCTTTCACATAAGCACTCGCTGGTGCATTATTTTTTATTGCTGTTTCAAAACTTTCCATGCAGAAATTCCTCCCCTGTTTCTGAACACATAATATGAGTCTCCGTAGCAGACGCAAATCGCACAGAAACAACATTCATGCCAACAAATCCTCTTCCAATGTAACGTAATCCTTTCTTTCCCCACCCATGAGTAGTGTTGCATTAATACAGTCTTTTACACCTGACCTGTTTAGAAATCTCCTTATATTCCTTATAAAAGAACCTACCTTGGGAAGCAGCAAATCATCTTGTTTCCAAGAGGCTTAGCTGCAGCCATTATGTGTCCTTTAGGGACCAAAAATCATCTTTGTTTCTCCTTCTTTTCTAAAGATGGAGAAATTCTCATAAACAACACTGGTCACTTCTTCAGGAATTCAGGATAATGGAAGCAAAACCACACATGGGTTGGGCAAGAATTCCAAACGAGTCAAAACAAGCGGGTTGGGAAGGAGAAACCTACAGCATTTTCCTCTTAAGCATCACCTTTAAGCATTTTAAGATCATCCTAACGTTTTTATAATTCCAGCTACTCCATTCTGAACCTATTCCTCCCTGATTTGAAGAAAGCAATTTATTCTGGGCTGGAGTCACCTGTTTCTCCAATAATACTCCACTTAACTGGATAATATTCAAAGTCTTATGAACCTTAGACTGCAGTTTTTAAGCTCCCATATTAATACTTGATATATTTGTTCTCTTCGGAACATCCTTGGGGACTATATCTCCTCTCCCAACATCCAAATCCCATGAAAAGACTGCAGAGAAGAGGCTTCACCTTGGGTGTAACTGCTGTCTTCATCCCTAAATAAGCAGTGTCGGGGTTTTTTTAACAATTATCCTATTCATTAAAACTCTCCTTACATCAGGTATTCCAAACACTTCATTGCTTAACCTGCCACAACTGCGGCAGGACAAAAAGAGCATGTAAGTACAGGCTATGTGAATGCAACACACAAAATTCACATCTATCATCTTAGTGGTCACTCGGCTTTGAAAATTACCCACAGCAGATTAAAGAGTGTCCCCTACCTCATGAAGGAGCACTCACCTGGAGCCCTGCATTCAGTTCTGGAGTCCTCAGTGCAGGAAGGACGTGTTGGAGTGAGTCCAGAGGAGGTCGTGGAGATGATCCGAGGGATAGAGAACCTCCCATACAAAGACCAGTTCAGAGAGCTGGGTTTTTCCAGTGTGAAGAAGAGAAGGCTCCAGGGAGACCTTAGACCAGCTTCCAGTACAGAAGGGGGCTACGGGAAAGCTGAGGAGGGGCTCTTCCTCAGGGAAGGCAGGGACAGGACAAGGGGAAACAGTTTGAAGCTGAAAGAGGGGAGGTGGAGATGAGATTTGGGGAAAAAATGTTCTCCTCACGTGCCCCATCCCTGGAGGTGTTCGAGGCCAGGTTGGATGGGGGCTTGGAGCCCCTGATCCAGTGGGAGGTGTCCCCGCCCATGGCAGAGGGGCTGGAACTGGATAATTGTTAAGGTCTCTTCTGACCCAAACCATTCTATGATTGTAGAGATCTTCAGAGAGATTAATTTTTCTAAGTCTGTACTAGATATTTAGCATATCTTTCTTTTCCCAAAGTTTAGACTGGACTAAAATAAAGATCCCAAAGCAAAAGGACCAACAAGGTGTTTCTGCTTACAGACACAGGTTATTTTAACACAATCTTACCTATTATAGAGTGAAATCAGGATATAGTAGTGAATTTTAGGAGTTCCATTCTCACAGCAGCCAAAAGTTGCTCAGAGCTGTGTATTAATTTCATATTGGCTTCCTTTAATTGAATAGAAAAGTAGGATAACAGCAAGACCAAAGTCTTTAAATATTCATGTTTCAGGTCCCAGTGAGGCTGGGATGTCCTTCTTCCCTTCTGATGCTTGACTGCCATCCTGTGGCTCTTTCACAATGTTCAGCGTTTGTGTTTTAAGGCTGAACTTTAAGCCAATGGACTTCCACTAAATGGTAAACGTGGGGCCAGCGTTGTTCCAACAAGGTTCATTGCACGTTCGGAGAGTCTGAAAGGGATTTTGGACTTGTATTTGAATATTGTTGCGAAATTTCAATATTAGAAGTGTCAGGTTCATCTGCCACTGTGACTGCGAACAACCCAGAGTAAACATAGAAACTGAAGTAGTCATCTTAGAATCACAGAACAGAATCATAGAATCACCAGGTTGGAAGAGACGCACCAGATCATCGAGTCCAACCATTCCCATCAACCACTAACCCATGTCCCTCAGCACCTCGTCCACCTGTCCCTTAAACCCCTCCAGGGAAGGGGACTTAACTAGGGGTAGTTCTTTTTTTTTCCCTTTCCTCCTCATTCCGGAGGAAGAACTGGTGTATGGCTTTGTTTTAAGCTTCATTTTCATAAACCATACTTCACACACGCTGATTCCCTTCCTCCAAAATGCAAACGCTGAGGTTTATGACAGGTCTCTCTGCAGCTGTGGACAGGGAATTGTTCCGTGTTTCAGAAAGTGCAGACTCTTGCGCAGACATATTTTACTCCGATGACAGCAATAATTGGTAAGATAAGGTATTTTATTATTAGGCTTTCCTCCATCAACAGTTCTAGTAATACGAGGGAAAGAAATGGAGCAGGAAAAACAAGATAAAAAGAGTAACTAAGGCCTGTTTTGTTTATGGTCTTTATCAACAGGTATCAATGATTTAATGATCATTTTATTATTTCCATCACAATTTTATTCTGTGTTTAACAACACTTTCGGCCTAGGGAGATACATTTCTTCCATCCCCTCACAAAAGACCCTCTTTTTGGATGTCAATCAGAAAAAGCACCATCTTTTCCCTCAAAATCAACCCATCCCTTCTGGAGACTAAACCACCCGTCACTGAGGGCACAGGGTGATGGAGCCGTCCTCCTTAGTGCTGTGCCAGGTGCTGTACCCTGGTTTGGCATCTGTAACATCGATGTGGTAAATGAAAAGACCCCAGGAAATGTGGTAAGGCTAATTCATGCCCCTGAACATCACACATGCCCTTTGGAGGTGTGAGTTGAGGGCACATCATCCAGCAGAGAAAGATCAGCTGATGTGTGCCTACAGGTACGCAGCCTGCTGACTTCTGCTGCTTGAAAAGTTACGTGCATGTAAGCAGTAGCCCAACCTCTAATGCTTTTACATCTTCATTAAACTTGACTGCAACTCAGACAGGAAGATGATCCTACTCCCTGGGCCAGAAGTCACAGGTTCTCTCTGCTTAACTCTCCAAAAAGAGCGAAGCTTTGGGTGACCACGGACCAATGACCCTTTTGCTTCCTTAGTCACCCTTGCAGGGGTCCCGAGCGTGGATGTGCCCTATTTCTGTCCCTTCTGACTTGCAGTAACAGGTTCAATAAGACTCAGAAGTATGGCACTTGCGGAGAATCCATGGGAGGTGACAACCAGAGGCCTTCACCACAGAAGAGATGGAGTGCAGCATTCCCCATGCCGAACTCTCATGCCTACACGCAAGGGGAATAATCTCCACTTCCCTGTTTCCCTGCCTCCATTAGGGTTCTAATTAGATCCTTTTCCTCATGCTTATTCCCTTAGAACTGCTGCCTGCACCTTCTCCATCTCACTCACGTACATGCAAATTGGTCTGGGCTCCCACACGGTCCCCACTGCGCCCTTGGCACTTCTATTGCCATTGTTAATTATAATACATAGAGGTATTTGAAAATACTGCACCTACACAATTCCTTACTGCTTCCACATTTCAGTAACTCCCATGTTCTTTGAGTTCATACGGCATCAACTTTCTTCCTACACTCAGGAGAGCCACCTCACAAAAGTCTATGTTAGATAAGAGAATTCCCTCCTACATACTCAGCAAATGAAGTATCAGCAGATAAAGGAATTTGTTCCCAGTCCCAAAGCTGCCTCCGGTAACCTCCTCCATTCATCTTTTCCCCAAAACTCAGCACCAGATAAGAGGAATGAAAGAAGCACAAGAAGAAATAAGAACACACCTTTTAAAAAATCATATTAATTACATTCATCAATGGAATTAAGCTGCACCACCTCCCCACCTCCGGCTTAGACAGTCTCTTCTGTGCAGCATCTTCATGGTGACCACCACAGGAGGCAACAAGGGTGGGGAATTCCTCCGTAAGGAGCCCCTGCTTCTTATTTATGTAGATAAGCATCAAGCCAGAGCTCCCCAGAATCTTTCAAAGAGCTGCCAAGGAAGAACAACATTTCCTTAGAAACAGGTAATGAAACACAGCATCCAAGGAACAGAGATCTCCAGGGGCCACACAATGTAGAGTCATGGAACAGAATCATAGAATCTTTAAGGTTGGAAGACCTCTAAGATCATCCAGTCCAACCATCAGCCCAACCCAACTGTGCCTACTAAACCATGTCCCAAAATGCCATGTCTACACATTTTTTGAACACCTTTAGGGAAGGAGTCTCCACCACTGCCCTGAGTAGCCTCTTCCAATGCTTCACCACTCTTTTGTTAAAGAAATTTTTTCTACTATCCATTCTAAACCCCTCCTGGTGCAACTTGAGGCCACTTCCTCTCATCCTATCACTTGCTACTTGAGAGAAGAGACCAGAAAAAGAAGGAAGAATGACAGTTCTAAATCATCTTTATGAAAACACCTCTTTCCCTGGAGTTTCTCTGAGACAGAGGCACCAGACCTGGCATCCTACTGACCTCTAACTCTTTGGAGATGAAGAAAAGGAGCTCCCCATTTGGTCATTCCTACTGACACCTTCTGTCTGCTGCCACTGAAGCCACCAACTCGGCTGAACAGTTTTCCAGTCCCTTTCATAGTCATCTGTACTACCTACAGCTCTTCACAGAACTTCTGAGATGCAAGTTGGCTGCCTCTCCTCCTCCCATGTCCCTTTACTTGTTCACTCCATAACCGGACAACCCTTCCCGCAAGGAATGTGTGGGGTTGATACGTACTGCACTATGTCCGCAAAGGCGGTGAGCAATGGCTTGCACTGGTACTCAATACCATGTTTGGCACACAAGGACTTCACCAAAGGGGCCACCTTCCAGTAGTTGTGTCGAGGCATTGTAGGGAAAAGGCTGTGGAAAGAGAATACGGTGAATCAAGGGCATCCATCCATCATCACCTCACAGAATTCTTGCCCCTCTTCGGTGTCTAAGCCTGGGAGTGCCTCAACCTCCCCTTGTGCTCACGGCCATTAGTCTCTGTAGCGGTCTCTCTTGTGTCACTTCACTCAGTATCTGCACTAATCTGGAGGCTGGGAATTCTTACTTTAATGCCATGCTACTCGTTTCTGAAGAAGCCCATTTCTTTTGACCCATTGCTTGGAGTTCCCATTCCATCCCCATATAAAGAGCACAAAATCTACCTACATTTCTTGTATGAGCTGATAAGAGAGACAGGCACCTTGTAGGCACCTCAGCCCTAGCGTAACTAGCACTTCTTGAAATTCCCTTACATCCCCAGCCCATGCTTCAACTCACTGGTGCTCGATTTGGAAGTTGAGGTGTCCACTAAACCAGTCATTGAAAAAGGACTGATGAACGTTACAGGTTGCCTGGAGCTGAGAGAAAAAAACAGCAACATTAAAGCGTTGTTTTTGGAATGGCCCTTCTCCTACATATGTCAAACTCAACAGTAAACCAGTACAAATTCCTTATCATCACATGCCTTCTGGCCGAACGAAGCAACTCAAGCTATCTCCAGCCACCATGAGATGACCATGCTGGGATATCCAGTTGTTAGGGATATCATTTAGGAAAACAGACTTGACTTCTCCAGTGAAATGAACCGTAACAACCATAAGATCCACCTCTCTTGCTTAAAAAAGCTCTGTAATCACTTCAGAACTAAAATAAGACAGAGCAAAAGAGAGATCTGCACCCGTCATGCATGGAAAGCTTTCTATCTAACGAGTGTTTCAGCATCTCTATTTTCTATAATCACTTCACACAGTGAGGACAAGGTCCTTATGTTTCCTTCTCTCAGTTCCCACCCTTTCTGTGATCAGCTCTCTTGGGCCTTACGTAGCCAGAAGTGTAACTTCTCACTTTCAAAGCCCCAGGTCTCTGGAAAGAAGGTCTTACCTGGGTAGAGAACCAGTCCACGTTCTTATCATAATCAATGTGCATCGGGATGTGATTCATTTGTGTAACCCAGACAAACCAGTTACTCTCTATAAACCTGCGCATAAAAACACACACACAAAGCCGTCACTGATCTCACGGATGCCGTAACAAGCTTGTACAAAACTCTTGCACACACACAGCCACTCGTTGCTTGATAAAACGAACACTGGAGACGCCAAACAGCTCATCAGCAGATCAGACCTACTCACACCTTTGATCTTTCAGGCTCTTTCTGCCTTCTAAAGACAAGCACCTGACAGACACCAACCTCTGCCTTGCTGAACGGCAGAAGGAGACAGAAGAATTGGGAGCAGATGGGAAAGATAACCAGGATGCCAAAGAAAAGCTGACACGAAGTATCAATAGAAACTCAACAAAGAAAATGGATAATTAAAAGTTGAGTGATACCTCACTAACAGATGGAGCCCTAGGACACCCTTCACCCCCAGCAAGGGCAAGTAGGTAAGAAAGAATCGGATGTAGAAGGTCAGCATCCAGGCCAGGTCCTGTAGCACAGGGAACAGATAAAACTTCATTAAGAGGAAGAATTACTGGCTTCTGAATTTACTAACTATTCTATCTGGCACTGTCTTTAAAATCTCACAGAATAACTTCCACGGATAGATTTCTCGTCCCTGGCCCCATCAGAAAGCAGGCTGACACACAGCCGCACCCCAGCCGTTCCTGTCCTCCAGAAGTATCCTGGTTTTAGGAGGTCAGCACAGAGCAAACCCTAGGGAGGACATGCTCTAAAGCATTGCATTTTCTTCTGGATCTAAAGAGAAAGAAAGCAGTGAGAAAACCAAAAACCTAGCCAATTAAAAGAATGAAGAGCCCTGGTTTACCTCCATCTCATCCTTTTGTGCTCCTCTTCACATTTCTTGCAGTCTCTTATTTCCCTCATGTTCATTTTCTCCTGACTGTCCCACCTCCCAGGCAAGAATAAACCAGGTGCCTCGTCTCTAACCCCCACATCTCAGAGAAGAGCTATCTCCTTTCTAAAGTCTCTATGAGCCATGTCATTTCTCAAGGTCCTAGATTTTCCCCTAAAAAACTACCCTCCTAACAGCTCTGAAGTCTACTACACATCCCCTGCTCCACTTCATACTGAACTGTAAGGATTTGGATTTAGGCTACCTCAAAGCTACTCTGGTTTTAATACATCATTTTGCACGAATCCTCTTCCAAATCCCCATGACTTCTGCTACTATCCCCCTATTTCTGTGCCCATAAGTTTTTATTGTATTGGTTTTAGAAAATAAAAAAGGGGCCAGAATGACCACTTTGACCTTAAACTAGACTCTCCAGCTACCTGAAGGAGAAGTTCTGTATGAGCATCAGCCCAGCGGAAGAAGGAATGCTGCCAGACATTCACACACCCTAGAATCAGAATCATTTGGTTGGAAAAGACCTTTGAGATCATCGAGTCCAACCACACCTACCCACTACTAAACCATATCTCTGAGTACCTCCTTGGCCCATCTTCTACCCATCACCCCCAGGGATGGGAACTCAATTACTTCCATGGGCAGCCTCCTCCAGTGCCCGAGAACCCTTTCAGTGAAGAAATTTTTCTTAATAGCCAATGTATCCCTCCCCTGGTGCAACTTGAGACCATCTCCCCTCATCCTACCACTTGCTACCTGGGAGAAGAGACCAACACCCACCTTGCTACAACCTCCTTTCAGGAGAAAGTGATGGGATCTCCCTTCAGCCTCCTTTCCTTCAGGCTAAACAATATCAGGTCCCTCAGCTGCCTCTCATAAAACTTGTTCTCCAGCCCCTTTCCCAGCTCCGTTGCCCTTCTCTGGACACACTCCAATGCCTCAATGTCCTTCTTGTAGTGAGGGGCCCAGAACAGAACACAGTATTCAAAACGCAACACAGTATTTTGAACTGAGCCAGAATATCTAAGAACATCTCTTGTTACCCAACTGTGACTGGATCTTTTACAGAGGAGAAGGGCTGTGTGGAAGGTACCCTCTCTCCCCGAGCAAATACCTCAAATCGTACACCCACAGCCCCTGCCACAAAAATACACAGCTCAGAGCTCCTTCCAGTAATTTCTTGCACTGAAACGTATCCATAAAAGAAGTCACTGCTGGCAAAGTGGAGCTGACTTACCACCCACTGTTTCCGCTGCACCACAAAGTAGAATATGTACCACTGGAAGTAAAGAGGCACCAGAGCTGGAGGACCAACTAGAGTGGAGAAATAGATGGCAGAGACATTAACTGTGTCCTTACACCCCAGGGAGATGAACTGGAGAAGGGAGGGGTTGAGCGAAGGCTGCCCGTAGAACTGCAAAAGCGTAGGGTTACTCACTGATGAAGAAGTACTTGTGCTGGTGGTTGTAAGGCATGAATTTCTTCTTTTGTGCACCAAGCTGTTAAAATAAACAAATGACTCAGCTGGAGGCATCTGTGTACACAGTCCTACCTAAACTCTCAAAGGTTAGATACCTCCTAACCTTTGAAAGGTTAAACACGCCAGCATCCACTATGCTTCATCGTTCTCTGGAACCTCAAATCTATGACTGCTATGATAAGTTTTCATCCCTGCCTTGCATGTAGAAAAGGATGGGTGGTCCCTTGCACCAGGAACAGCAGCATATACTGGAAGCCCTCTTCCCTACAGCACTTAAACCAAAACCACATTAGGCACTGAGAACAGCTTCCTGTAAGAAAAACTGTGTAGAACTCCCACCTACTTGTATTTAATCTCCAAAGCAGAGAAACGAGCATCTAGACATCAAGCTGTGTCCATGGGAACAAGGGTAAACAGATTATCCTCCCTCTCAGACTGCTAATTTTGCAGTGTTCACTATATAAACACAATAGATCACACCACTGAGTCCCTGAAGGAACTCCATTGTACTGCTGTATGCCAATTCTGAGTAGAAGTCCTCCCTGAATTTCAATGCAAATCAGAGCATTTAAGCCAGGTGACACTACGAATTTATGCACCTATGTTTTTAAAGGATCAGAAAACGCTGAAGTCATTCTATTAATTTCAGAGTTGTACCAGAAATAGAGCTGGACTCCAGATGGACCCTGATCTGACACTCGCTGTCAGACTAAGACCACAGAAACAGCTTCTTTGTTGAGTAATTGTAAATATTCCAGACAGTCCTTGCTTGTCACCCTCTGCTTTATCACTCAAAACACTACAAGTAGTCAGAGCTCATCTTGGTAAAAAGAACAACTTGCAATCTTATCTTCATACAACTGCAAGTCTCTCACCAGAGAAATATAAACTTGTTGTTGTGACAAATCATTGAACAGTCTGGGTTGGAAGGGACCTTCAAGATCATCCAGTTCCAACCCACTGCCACAGGCAGGAACACCTTCCACTGGATCAGGCTGCTCAAAGCCTCATCCAATCTGGTCAATTGAAACAATGTTCTAGATATACTTCTCATTTTAGAGTGGTTTTGGTGAATTTTTTCAACGTTTAGAACAAATTTGGAAAACTCCAACCTATAACCAGACTGTATTAGGACAAAACCCATAAAAAATAGTTGCATTTAAGTATATGGAAGCTATTAATGCATCAGGATGCTTTTCCTCCTTGTTTTTGAAAGGCCATTAATGCCAAGCTACACCTTCTCCAAATTCCCTAAGTACTAAGACAGCTCATTGACCAAAGCAACTGGTGTCTCCAAGCTCTCTGCAGCTTCCCAGACTGGAATCCCCAGGCTGTAACCTCCCAGCTTTCACCAGGTCTCACCTCTACGGAGAGTGTTTTTCCCAAAGCAAAAAATAAGGGGTGCATGTTAACATCAGGGTCCTTTCGGAAGCAGTTGGGTTTAGCGTGGTGTTGGAAGTGGAGGTGATTCCACCAGCTGGCTGGTGCTCCCTGCAAGAAAGGATGAGAAGAGAGCGTCGTAAAGAAGTTGTATCTTCTGCCTCCTCCCTCCCCAGCAGTTCCTTGCATCATTTAATTCTTATACTAAGACAGGTTTTGCTTGCAGAGCACCCAACCCCTCTCAGCACTGAACGCCCACCTTGAGGTGGCCGATGACAAACTTGTGCACCCAGTGGTTCCATCTGGACTTGCTGAAGACTGAAAGGTGTCCAAAATCATGCTGGAGCCAGCCAGCCTGGGCCTGGAATTAAACAAATAAACAGTCCTGCTGGGGAACAAGAAGAGTCGGGAGGGTCTGTATCTGCAAAGAGCTTTCTCTTCACCCATTCCCACGCTCCTCACAACATAAGTCTGGGCAGTGAGAGCACTTTCACTCCTAAGACCCAAATCAAACACTTCTCTTTTACTATTTACCAGTGCAGCTCAGACTTTGCCTGATGGCTTTTAGTCCCAGATAGTTGTTTTCATGAGGAAGGAGAAAAAAAATAATGAAAAAACCCAGTCATGGAGCTCAGAAACTGCATTTATTCTCTTACAAAACTGCACTGAAATCGGCAACAAAGTCTCCTTTAAGGAGTAACTTGCTGCTGCCTCCTCCGAGTACTTGTAATTCCAAGGGGATCGGCTGGCCACAGGAGAAATAGCTGGGGCTTTGAGAGCTGCTCTGCCCTCTCCTCTAACTCCCTGCAAGTTCCCATGGGAACACGGTGGCTTGGCTCCTGCACAGCGCCTTGGAGCTCTGGCACAAGGGACCTCAGAAGCGCAGCGTGGCTTTCATTGTATGGAGAAGGCTGGGAATAAGGAGGGCTTTGACCGACTACAGGAAGGAAAAAGCAGGGCAAAACCTGTTCTAGCGAAGCAGCACGTTGTGGCGCTGTGATTTTGGTGGAACCCAGGGAGAAGCAGAATTTTGGCAAGTCCAAAAAGATAAGATTTCTCCTGTTCTTATAGCAATGAGCCCCTAATACTCAACAAAAATTGGCTTTTGGTGTTTCTGGGGCTTCTTTTTGCGTACCTACTTACCTGGACTGTGCCTAGAAGCATTGCAGACAAGAGGAAAGGCACTGTGGATGCTCCGAAATACCAGATGGTGAGCCAAGCTGCAACATCCAACACCAAGATGTGGCAGAGATAGAGGATGAAAAAGGCACGGTTGGGCTTGAGAAGTCCCATCTTCTCAACAGTTGCACGGAGTTCACGGAAATCTTCTACCAGCTTTTTCTGTGTGGAGACCCAAAAGTATCTGCTGGTCTAAAAGTGCCTCAAGGACACAAAGAGGAGCTCAGTTTCCCCTCTCAAGGAGCTACCGTGGCAATGGAGAAAAGCTGAAGGTCACCTGGAGACAAACCTTCACTAAGACGACTAATAATGACATAAAGTGAAAGGGAATAATAGAATCGTAGAATCCTAGAATGATTTGGGTTGGAAGGGACCTTAAAACCCATCCAGCTCCAAGCTGCAATGGGCAGGGACACCTCTCCTAGAAGTGAAGGGGAAGCTACAAAACCAGAGCAAGGATTCCAGCATCTACTACCATTTTACATACAGGGAATTCGGGTTGCCAGTAAGAGCCGTTAAATAGCACCACTTTCACCCAAATACCAACTTTTAAGATACTTACATTCTTGCTCGGCTCAAAGCTGGGTTGATCCGGTGCCAGTTCCCCAATCAAAAGCGGGCTCATGTATTTTCTTACCAGTGTCTTGTCCAGATGAAACGCTACAAAAGGATCCTGAAACACAGATGGAGAAAGAGGGTGAAGAAAAACAGTTATTCAGGTGGCAGTAAAAGAAATATATTCCATTATATCCTGGACTCAGCGACTCAACTAACAGAGCTGGTTGAACCAGATTTTGTTGCCACAAATCTTTCTGTTTCCTTCAATGGTCTCTTGAAATGGAATTCTCTGTATCGTTTTCTATCTGGATGCTGTTAAATGCAGGTCACTAAGAAATACGGGCTCGCTACTCTCTTTCTGCTGCACGTGAAAATTTCATCTCCTGTTGAAGCTCAAGATATATCATCTCAACCACATATTCCTCTGTCTCTATTTTGTCTTTACATTCCACCTTCTTTCTCCTCAGGCCCCGTGTCCTGAAATGAAAGTCTGACTAGGGAGAAAGGTAGGATGTTGGCACAAGAACTGAATCAGCGAGCTGAGCTGGGAAAAAAGTCATGGGACAAGCAGGACACTGACAGGTGATGGCAGCTCCTGGTGACCCACCTCAATCTCCCAAAAGCCCCAGGTCGTTCCAAATATGTTTCCTTGACCATCTCCAATGCCCATCCTGTCACACCTTCCTAGCCCAGTTTTGTTTTCCTGGTCTGCCCCTCCTGAAGGTCTTTTTTCACCCTTCTTTACCATTCAAAAGATCCCTGTAAAGGAAATCAGTTACTTTTATCATTTAAATGTGACCTCCCTCTCCAAGGCAAGTAGGCAGCCAGACAAAGAAATCCCTAGAGATTGTTACCACTCTAGATTCTACCACTATATTTAGATTAGAAGCTGTGGATGCTCCATCCTTGGAGATGCTCAGGACCAGGTTGGATGAGGCTTTGAGCACTCTGATGCAGTGGAAGGTGTCCCTGCCCACCACGGCATCACAGGTGGGTTGGAACTGGATGATATTTAAGGTCCCTTCCAACCCAAACCGTTCTATGATTTTATGAGTACAAATCCTCGAGCATACACAGCAGTTGGACGTCTGCTTCCCACTAAAGATCTCTCACCTCCCTCCTTTTACTTTTTTCTCTCCCGGTGCCCACGTGAGCGTGTATTTGACACTCTCCCTCAGCCTAAAGATGCTTTTTCTGAGACAATATTCACATCCGTACGGAAGTTTCCTGCACCATGCAGCATTCAGCACTATCTCCTCATTGCATGCTCTGAAAACAAATTATCCTTTTAAATGATCTCTGGTCAAGAAAGGGGTTAAAAATCCCAGTTGGTGTTGCCAGCTTCGGGTCAGCCCCGTTGTGCTCCAGCTGCAATATCCTCTCTGCTGGGTTTAAGTGAATAAAGAGAGAGAGGTGGGGGGGGAAGTACATTTGCATTTTCTCATTGGTAGTGGGGGGAAAGAAACGGGGAGGAGTGTGTGGGCAGATCAGAGGATGGTACCACACATTTAGACCAATCCTTTCCACGCAGGCTGTAAAAGCTGCCAGTGCAACCCTGACAGGAGGTTAAAGGACAGCTGATTGCACGCTCTCGGGACGTTCGGCAAACTAAAAATGTCCTTTATTTACTTTCCATGTTTTCCTGCTTTTAAGCAGCCGGGTTTTTTATATCTGCAGGATAAAACTATTGGAAAAATTGGAATTGACTTGGCTCAGGTTCCTGAGCGGTCAGCAGTTCAGTCGGACCCAGCAGTGACACGGATGATAACGCCTAGAGAATGCAGCTGGCCGCAATCGCACTATCCAAACCATCTAAATGTGCTCGTCACCACGACCGACCCATTTCTGATCACACAGTGGCAACAGGGCTTCAAAATTCATATAAACGTGGAACGGTTTGGGTCGGAAGGAACCTTAAAGCCCATCCAGTTCCAAACCCAGGTCATGGGCAGGGGCACCTCGCCAAGTATGTGCAAACTCACATCAAGTGAAGGAAAGCCCTAGGTCCCAAGTCCCATCGTTTCTGGTCAGGGACTGAAACGCAGCCCATTGAAACCACTCTAGAGGTAGCTTCACCACCCTTTGGGTTTAAATACTTAAATCTGGAGAAATGCATCATCTCTCACAAAAAAACACAAGCAGACAAAGGAAGGAAATGCACTGACGAAAATACCCCACGCTGCTGCCAATTCCAACAATGTTTACCCTGCTTTGCAAGGGTCACTGGCATTCAGACATGAATGATTTCTTTTTACTGAAATTCAACTTTTAGTACTACTTTGCATGGGTGCGATCTCTTGGAAACGTTGTTCTGGGTTTTTAAAGTTAACGAGGCTGAAAATGAGTTGCAAAACACGAGTCTACCTGTGCACACAGTGTCGCTATGGATACGTCGGGTGTTCCTGTTCAGATCTGGCCTTTGGGGGGGGCATGGATAAAACCAGGAGCATTCTTATTTACTGCATGCGCGTGAAAACGAATGGGTTTCCCTCCAGATTTATGCCAGGTTGTGGACTTGTGCAAATTTTTGTCATTCCTTCAAAAATCTGTACAGTTTGGAATGTATCTTTGCATACAGCACTGTACGTGGGGTCGGAACTGGATGATCTTTAAGGTGCCTTTCAACTGAAACCATTCTATAATGCCAGCTGAACATCCTCACAACCCAAACCATTCCATAACCGCGCTGAGCATCCTTCTAACCCAAACCATTCCATAACTGAGCTGAGCACCCTTCTAACTCAAACCGTTCCATAACCGAGCTGAGCATCCTTCTAACTCAAACCGTTCCATAACCGAGCTGAGCATCCTCACAACCCAAACCATTCCATAACTGAGCTGAGCATCCTTCTAACTCAAACCATTCCATAACCAAGCTGAGCATCCTTCTAACTCAAACCATTCCATAACCGAGCTGAGCATCCTTCTGACCCAAACCATTCCATAACTGAGCTGAGCATCCTTCTAACCCAAACCATTCCATAACCGAGCCGAGCATCCTTACAACCCAAACTGTTCCATAACTGAGCTGAGAATCCTTCTAACTCAAACCTTTCCGTAACCAAGCTGAGCATCCTTACAACTCAAACCCATCCACAACTGAGCTGAGCATCCTTACCACCCAAATCATTCTATAACCCCAGTTTAGCATCTTTCCAACCCAGAACATTCCACAACCGAGCTGAGCATCCTTCCAACCCAAACCATTCTATAATGCCAGCTGAGCATCTTTCCAACCCAAATCATTCCATAATCGAGTTGAACATCCTTACAACCCAAACCATTCCAAAACCAAGCTGAGCATCCTTCCAACCCAAACCATTCCATAACAGTCAAGCATCCTTCTAACCCAAATCATTCCATAATGCCAGCTGAGCATCTTTCCAACCCAAACCATTCCATAACAGTCAAGCATCCTTCCAACCCAAACCCCTCCATAACCCCAGTTTAGCATCCTTCCAGCCCAAACCCCTCCACAACCCTAATTTAGTGTCCTTCCAGCCCAAACCGTTCCACAACCATCCCTCCCTTCTCATCAGCCCAAACCACCACAACCATCCCTCCTTCTCATCAGCCCAAACCACCACAACCATCCCTCCTTCTCATCAGCCCAAACCACCACAACCATCCCTCCTTCTCATCAGCCCAAACCACCACAACCATCCCTCCCTTCTCATCAGCCCAAACCACCACAACCATCCCTCCCTCCTCATCAGCCCAAACCACCACAACCATCCCTCCCTCCTCATCAGCCCAAACCACCACAACCATCCCTCCTTCTCATCAGCCCAAACCACCACAACCATCCCTCCTTCTCATCAGCCCAAACCACCACAACCATCCCTCCCTCCTCATCAGCCCAAACCACCACAACCATCCCTCCCTTCTCATCAGCCCAAACCACCACAACCATCCCTCCCTCCTCATCAGCCCAAACCACCACAACCATCCCTCCCTCCTCATCAGCCCAAACCACCACAACCATCCCTCCCTCCTCATCAGCCCAAACCACCACAACCATCCCCCCTTCTCATCAGCCCAAACCACCACAACCATCCCTCCCTCCTCATCAGCCCAAACCACCACAACCATCCCTCCCTTCTCATCAGCCCAAACCACCACAACCATCCCTCCTCCTCATCAGCCCAAACCACCACAACCATCCCTCCCTTCTCATCAGCCCAAACCACCACAACCATCCCTCCCTCCTCATCAGCCCAAACCACCACAACCATCCCTCCCTCCTCATCAGCCCAAACCACCACAACCATCCCTCCTTCTCATCAGCCCAAACCACCACAACCATCCCTCCTTCTCATCAGCCCAAACCACCACAACCATCCCTCCCTCCTCATCAGCCCAAACCACCACAACCATCCCTCCCTTCTCATCAGCCCAAACCACCACAACCATCCCTCCCTCCTCATCAGCCCAAACCACCACAACCATCCCTCCCTTCTCATCAGCCCAAACCACCACAACCATCCCTCCCTTCTCATCAGCCCAAACCACCACAACCATCCCTCCTTCTCATCAGCCCAAACCACCACAACCATCCCTCCCTCCTCATCAGCCCAAACCACCACAACCATCCCTCCCTTCTCATCAGCCCAAACCACCACAACCATCCCTCCCTCCTCATCAGCCCAAACCACCACAACCATCCCTCCTCCTCATCAGCCCAAACCACCACAACCATCCCTCCCTTCTCATCAGCCCAAACCACCACAACCATCCCTCCCTTCTCATCAGCCCAAACCACCACAACCATCCCTCCCTTCTCATCAGCCCAAACCACCACAACCATCCCTCCCTTCTCATCAGCCCAAACCACCACAACCATCCCTCCTCCTCATCAGCCCAAACCACCACAACCATCCCTCCTCCTCATCAGCCCAAACCACCACAACCATCCCTCCTCCTCATCAGCCCAAACCACCACAACCATCCCTCCCTTCTCATCAGCCCAAACCACCACAACCATCCCTCCCTTCTCACCGTGGCATCCTGCCCGGCGTAGTGGCTGATGACCCGGGACCCTCCCGGGTGCCTCCTGCAGAAGTGGCTGATGTCGTACACCCTCCTCTCGATCACCAGCCACCGCTCCTGGGGCGCCGGGCCCCGGCCGGTCCGCTTCCCGATCTCCTCCCAGGTGAAGCGCCGGAGCTCCCGTTTGGGCTCCGAGCCCTCCATGCTCCGCTTCGGCTCCGCTTCGGCTCCGCTTCGGCTCCGCTTCGGTTCCGCTAAGCTCCGCTCGGCTCGGTTCGGCTGGACTCGGCTCGGTTCGGCTGGACTCGGATCGGTTCGGCTCGGCTGGGACCCTTCGGCTCCGTTCGGCTGCGCTCGGCTGGACTCGGCTCGGTTCGGCAGCGCTCGGACCCTCCCCCTCCTCCGGGCCCGCTTCCCATTGGCTCCCCCGCCCTAAGCCCCGCCCCCCCGGGCCCGCCCCGCCCAATGGCCGCCGCTCACCGCCTCGGGGGGGGGGCCCCGCTGCGCTCTGCGCCTGCAGCGCGGGGGGTGCGGGCGGAGGGGCTGCGGGACTGGGCCTTGGCGGGGTGGGAATCACGAAAGAGGAAGGAACTTTGAGCCCCCCTGCGACAGGCGGCTTCCTGGCGGCTTGGGCTGTGCAGGCTGACATGGGTTGTAGGCTGTAATTTAGCATTGGTGCAGCTGTGGGATCCGAGAATCATAGAATCGGAGCATCACAGAATCATGAAGGCTGGAAGAGCCCTCTGAGCTCATCCAGTCCAACCTTCGGCCCAACCCCACCGTGCCTGCTAAACTCTGTCCCAAAGTGCCACGTTTACATGGTTCTTGAACCCCTCCAGGGGTGGAAACCCTGAGCAGCCTATTCCAGTCCTTCACTGCCCTCCCAGTAAACACTTATTTCCTGATATCCAGTCTAAACCTCCCCTGCAACAACTACAGGCCAGTCCCTCTCATCCTATCACTTGTTATTTGGAGCAGAACGCAGCACCCACCTCACCACAACCTCCTTTCAGGAGCTTTAGAGCAATGAGGTCTCCCCTCAGCCTCCTCTTCTCCAGGCTAAACAACCCCAGGTCCCTCAGCTGCCCCCAGAACCCTTGGGCTCCAGCCCCTTCCCCTTCTCTGGATGTGCTTCAGCCCTTCAATGTCCTTCTTGTACTGAGGGGACCATGGCTGGTGCAAGCTAGGATGCTGTTGGCTGCCTTGGTTACACCGTAGGCACAGGATGGAATTTTTCCAAACACATTTGAGGGTGCCTTATCACAGAATCACAGAATAACCAGGTTGGAATAGACCCTCTGGATCGTCGAGTCCAACCATTCCCACCAATCCCTAAATCATGCTCCTAAGTACCTCATCCACCCTCACCTTAAACACCTCCAGGGACAGCGACTCAACCACCTCCCTTGGCAGACTGTTCCAATGTCTAACCACGCTCTCCGTGAAGAATTTTTTCCTAATCTCAAGCCTAAATCTCCCCTGGCGGAGCTTGAGGCCGTTCCCTCTCGTCCTGTCCCCTGTCACTTGGGAGAAGAGGCCAGCACCCTCCTCTCCACAACCTCCCTTCAGGTAGTTGTAGAGAGTAATAAGGTCTCCCCTCAGCCTCCTCTTCTCCAGGCTAAACAACCCCAGCTCTCTCAGTTGCTCCTCATAAGATTATGGATCTCATCATCTTGTCTTGCTCAAAAGGTAGTTGGTTACAAGTTTCCAAACACATTTGAGGGCACCCTACAGACCTCATCATCTTGTCTTGCTCAGAGAGAGGAGATTCAGGCTTGAGATAAGGAAAAAATTCTTCATGGAAGGGGTCGTTAGGCATTGGAACAGTCTGCCCAGGGAGGTGGTTGACTCGCCTTCCCTGGAGGTGTTTAAGGTGAGGGTGGATGAGGTACTTAGGGGCAGGGTTTAGAGATTGGTGGGAATGGTTGGACTCAACGATCCAGTGGGTCTCTTCCAACCTGGTTATTCTGTGATTCTGTGAAAAAGTAGTTGGTTACAAGATATGTTCCTAACGTTATCAATGCTGGCGCCAGGACTAGCTAAATGCCTTCACTTCCAACCAGGGAAACAGAATAAACGCACCTTTATATAGATTTTCTGATTGTATCAACATTGATCCATGGAAGTGGTGGAGTTTCTGTCACTGGAGGTGTTCAAAACGGGTAGACTTGGCACTTTGGGACATAATTCAGTAGGCAGGGTGGTATTAGTCTGATTGCTGGACTGGATGATCTGAGAGGTCTTTTCCAACCTTAATGATTCTAAGATTCCATGATATTCTGGAAGGATGGTCAAGCTGGCAAGAGCATCAAGTAGTTTAACATAAGCAACTGCCAAGCCCTGCACTGAGGGAGTAAGAGAAGGTTTCAAAATACCAAGTGGCTGGTCCTAAATTACTTCCTAGCTAGAAAGAACAGAGGCTTGGAGGTCGATGTTACATACCAGGTAAAGACACAGCTTGGAAAATTATATCATGAACCAGATATAGGATTTAGAGAACCCAGAAAAGCCAAGGACCTGAGCCATCAGTAGGAACATGCAATCTACACTGAAGTTCCTTCTTTTTAGACCATGTTTCTCCTCACGTCTGGGCTGAGAATGACTCAACTTCCCTGTCCTTGGATTTCCTTCTCCTTTCCAGCAAATCTGTCCTGTTCGTCCATCTTTCCTGCCTCTCCCTTTCAGCTGCCGCGGTCTCTTCTGTTCCCATGGCTGCGTTTGGCTGCTGCTGCCTGGTACACCTGCTTGGTGGTGGCCTGCAGATGATTCTTAATACAATAAACTACTGAATAATGATAGAAGAGTGAATGATGCTAAAAGAGATTCATCTGTTTGGGACTTCCTACATACACATACAAACATACATGCAAATACCTCTCTCCACATTTCACTCCCTTCTTGTTTCCCTCGTAGCAGCACTCTCCTTTTTGAGCTCTCGTTACCGATACTGAATTTCTTTGTTTTCATTCACACCTTCCAATCTGACCTAGTTACTGCGATTCCAGTCGAACGTAACCATAGAAACAGAGAACCGCCAGACTGCATCCCTTCTTGGTCTGAGCATCACCTGATTGCTACATCGCATCTTTCTATCTTGGAATTCTATGCCTGAAACACACTGGATCAAACATCTTTTATTTCCCTGCCTTCAGCAATGCCACAGCTAACACCAAGTAAGGCATCCCCACTTATACCCATCTGCATTTGTTGTAAAGGCAAGGTTCTCTCCCAGTCTCAGCAAAAATAAGAAGCTGCTTTATATGTTGACTGTTGACCATCTCACAAACGCAGCCATAAAAGACCTCACAAAAAAAATGTTTGCATCTTTTTGAATAATTAATTTGAGTAATTATTTCAATTTCTTTTTTTTTTCTGTTTATCTGTTGCACAAACAGATCGAGTAGAATAGGAGGTTGGAAAAGACCCCTGAGATCATCCAGTCCAACTGCCAGCCTAACACTGCCGTGCTTACAAAACCATGTCACCAAGTGCCATGTCCACATGCGTTTTGAACACCTCCAGGGATGGAGACTCCACCACTGTCCTGGGCAGCCTCTTCCAAGTGCCAGAACAAATGTTCTAAGTGTAGTTGATATTTTTAGTCTGACTTTACATCACGAATACAACACCTCCCACTGAATCAGCTTGCTCAGAGCTCCATCCAACCTGGTCTTGAACACCTCCAGCCACCTCTTCCCTGGGCAACATGGGCCAGGGCCTCCCCGCCCTCACAGGAGAACATCTCTTCCTAAGTTCTCGTCTCAATCTCCCCTCTTTCAGCTTCAAACTGTTCTCCACCGTCGCATCCCTGCACGCTCTGATAAAGCCCCCCTCCGCAGCTTTCCTGCAGGCCTTCTCTGATTCCATCAGGACCAGGAGCTATAAGGAATGTTAACACCTTATTAATGTATTTTCCCAGACAAATTATACAGCAGTCCTTGGGTTTACCGTCAAAGTCTCTTCTGATATAAAGTCTGTGGCTCTCTTTTCCCCTCAGCAGATCATTCAGCCCGAGGTAAGATGTTGTGGAGGCTACTTGAATCATCGGGCTCTCAGCAATGAAGGTTTTTGTGTCCTGCTCCAAGCTGCCAGTTGTCAACAGTGGTTGGATCCCCTGCAGTTGCCGTACTCGGGATCTCAATGGGTCTCACAGAGGCAAGAATGATGTCTTTATAGTCAAGAAGGGGAAATAGCTGCCATTATACACTCAGGAGCATCCTGCATCCAGCTGCAACTGCTGGCCTGATTCATTCCTACCAGCCTAGATGACTTGAGAACAACAAAAGTATTAAACCCCTCTATGTTACTGCCGTGATTTGGCTGGAATATACTTTCAAATACCTAGGGTGAAGAGGGATCACTAAGTACCCAGGCAGCTGGTGACCAAACCAGTATTATAGAGTAATATAGAGTAATATAAGCAGCTGGCCTAAACAGAATCAGTCTTGCTGGAAGTCAATAAAGTACGTTAAACCAGACCTAAGTAGAATCATAGAATCACCAGGTTGGAAGAGACCCACTGGATCATTGAGTCCAACCATTCCCATCAATCACTAACCCATGTCCCTCAGCACCTCGTCCACCCATCCCTTAAACCCCTCCAGGGAAGGGGACTCAACCCCCTCTCTGGGCAGCCTCTGACACTGCCCAATCACCCTTTCTGTGAAAAAATTTTTCCTGGGAAGAGCCCAGCTCACTCCTCTCCACAACCTCCTCTCAGGGAGCTGGAGAGAGCAATGAGGTCTCCCCTCAGCCTCCTCTTCTCCAGGCTAAACACCCCCAGCTCTCTCAGCTGCTCCTCTTGTTGTCCAGCCCCTTCCCCAGCTCCGCTCTCCTCTCTGGACTCGCTCCAGAGCCTCAACATCCTTCTCATGGTGAGGGACCCAGAACTGACCCCAGGATTCAAAGAACAGTCTCACCTGTGCCGAGTCCAGAGGGAGAATAACCTCCTTGGACCTGCTGGCCATACCCGTCACTCTGCTCTTCCAACAACGTTTCTTTTCAGTGTTTGGCTCCTTGTTTTACCTCCACTACTCCCACCTCCCTTTCTCCTTATTGTCATGATCTAACTGTGATCCAACTCCCCAGATGTCAAGAATCACTGACGAGCCAAGGGGAGATAAGAAATTCTCTTTGATTTAGTCTTCTGACCTGCCTGTGATTCATTCCTAACAGCCTAGATGACTTGAGAACACGAAAAGTCAGTGAAAATGTATTAAAACTCCTTATGTTACTGCCATTATTTGGCTGGAACTTACTTTCAAATACCCGGGGTGATGAGGGATCACTAAATACACAGGCAGGTTGTGACCAAAACAGTAATATAGAGAAACAGAGGATGTGGGCTGAAAGGACAGCAGCTTCTATTTTACCATATTGAACAGTGGAAAAATCATAGAATCATGAAAGTTGGAAACGACCTCTAAGTTCATTCAGTCCAACCATCTGCCCAGCATCACTGTGTCTATTAAACCACGTCATGAAGCACCACGTCTAGATGTTTTTTGAACACCTCCGGGGAAGAAGACTTCACCAAAATGAGTTAGAATGATGGATGGTGGGGTCTGAGCCCATAGAACAGCCCTCAGATCATCTCCGTGGCCTCCTCTGCACTCGCTCCACCAGCTCCCTGGCCTCCCTGTGCTGAGGATCCAGAACTGGACTTGGGGCTCCAGGTGGGTGTCCGCGAGCGGAGCAGAGGGGCAGGATCCCCTCCCTTCCTGCTGCTCCCACCACTCTGGGTGCAGCCCAGGACATGGGTGGTTTCTGGGCTGAGAGCACGCATTGCCGGCTCCTGTTGAGCTTCTCCCTCCCCCGGCACCCCAAGTCCTTCTCCTCAGCCCTGCTCCTAACCCATTCCCACCCAGACTGTGTTTGTGTGTCGAATTGCCCTGACCCAGATGCAGGACCTTGCAGTTGGCCTTGTACCTAACCACACTTCTTGCTAGCCCTTTATACTGACAATCAATTCTAAACAGTGTTTCTTCAGCCTGTGTTAACCACATGGAGTATTTGCTCTGGTTCTCTGCCCTAACAAATGACTGTTAAAAATCTAGATTCAAAAATTACACAAGACGGAGCAAAAGAATAAATCTATTACAGTACAGCTACCAGAGGAAGATGGTGTTTGGGAGAGGTTTACACCTTGCCAGAAGAAGGAACCAGGGATCACTAGGCATAAGAGATAGGGATGCTGAGATAAAAATAAGCATATTTTTTGTCCTCTGGAAGACATAAGCTAATTACCGAGAGAGTAAGGCAATAATTGTTTAGAGGTTTTTTATTTGAAAGAAAAACTGAGTGAAGAGAAAAGGAAAGAATCCGATAATAACAGAACATCAGTAGGATGGACTTTTTCTTACAAATTATTACTAATGAAATGACACTGACAAGGCAAGGTTAAAAACAGAGCCTTTCTCTCCTTACTCTTGTCCTGACAGCTGCTTGCACTGTCTGCTCCTTTCCATACTAAACAAGTATGCTTATGTACTCTGCTTCCTTGGCATCCAGAGTGGTTTGTGCCCTGACCCTGATAATCCCACACGGCCAACCCAAGATCCACTGCGGAATGTGAAATCTATGCCAGCATCTCAGTACAATGGGAATTTCTGTTTGTTTGTTGGTTGGTTGCCTTGTGAAGTTACTCTGCTCTCAGCCATTCTCCCATGACCAGAAAAAGCATCATCAAATCCCTTCAAGACGCTGGAATAGGTCAGAGGAAAATATCGAACACGTCTGTGATAGCATTTTGCCTTCATTTTAAATATATCAGCTTAATTAGCCACCTCCAGTAGCATCTGATTGTGAGCAGAGGAAGCAAGGTGCTCCAGCCCTCGGATAATCTTCATGGTCCTCTGGACTTGCTCTGACAGATCTTCACTTTCTTTTTCTTCCCAGTTTCCTCAGCTCCCACTTTCTGCCTTAGTCTGTCCCTTTTTTCCTTCCATCTCCCTGCTCCTTGTTCCTCCCATGTCTTGCTCACTACTCTCTCCTGCCACCTGCTTTTCCCACCGCCTACCACGGAGTCGTCCAGCCTTACCAACTGGCCAGGGATGGATTCCATGCTTTTTAAACTGGGGGAAAAGGAGAATTTTTCCCACATCCATGACGACTTCTGCGCAGGTGCAGTGCATTCCCAGTACTGCCATCCAAGTCATCCTTCTGGTATTAACGGAGGCCCTAACCCTTTCTAAAAAAGCAGATTAAAGAACTCTTAGCTGATCTTACCAACATCTACCTAAAACTCCATAAAGGGATGAGAAAACAAACCCATTTTCCAGGTTCTTTCCCATTCCAGACTATCCCAGCAAGATGTCCTTCTCTGAGTCACTAGCTTATCTATTTCTATATTACCCTGAAGAGCAGAAATACCCCTTCTGTGTTTGCCCCCTGCACAAACTCTTCCACTTTGCACTTCTTTTTCTATCTAGTATTCCACGCTTTCTTTCCTGTCGTGTTTCTCACCTCTTTTTCCCCCATCTCGTGACTACCCGATTAAACTCAGGGCTTTTTTGTCCCTTACACAAGCTCTTTGTGCCATTAAAGCTACACCAAGCAACAAATGCAGCCTTTCACCTACTTGGCCACAGGAGTGAGTCTGTTCTCTCACTGCGTGGCTGGTTTGTGCTCCAGGAGCCAAACAAAACCTACAACAACGGCTGCACAAAGCCTTGAGAGCGTTACGGGCTGTGCTGCAAGAAGATGATAGCGCTCGGGTTTTTTTTGATAGGCGTCTTTCAATGATTTGGCATTAAGTTATTACACAATATTCTGCGTGAAATACCCTGATGACAAGTCCTCTGTGCAGACTTTACGTCTTTGTCCATCTAACAGGCACAAGAGCCAGTTCCAAAACGTTCCCATCTCCTTAACAGTTGGTTTCTCAGGAGGGAGGGCAAATACACCATTCAAGCCCAGCGTCTCTGTATGTAGCTAGCACTGTCTAGATTATCCACTGCTTAAAGTCATAGAATCATATAGAATCACGGAATAGTTTGGGTTGGAAAGGACCTTAAAGATCATCCAGTTCCAACTCCCCTGCCATGGGTAGGGACACCTCCCACTGGATCAAGTTGCTCCAAAGCCCCATCCAACCTGGCCTTGAACCCCTCCAGGGATGGGGCAGCCAGGACTTCCCTGGGCAAACTGCGTCAGTGCCTCCTCACCCTCCCAGGAAAACATGCTCCTTAATATCTCACCTAAATCTCCCCTCTTTCAGCTTAAAATCATCCCCCTCATTCTGTCCTTGCGCTCCCTGATAAAGAGCCCCTTCTCAGCTTTCCTGGAGCCCCTTTCAGTACTGGAAGCTCCCCAGTCTTCTCTTCTCCAGGCTAAACAACCCCAGCTCTAGGCTGAACAACCCCAAGTCATCAGCTCAGGAGTATGGACCTCTATGTACTGACTCGTAAAGCTTGTTCTATACAAAATAACCACCAATTTCACTATCAACAATACATCCCTTTTGCGGAGCAGTCACCTGATGGACTATGACAATCAGCCAATACTTTCCATTAGCAATAATATGTATTTTTATCTCTACAAGTCAAAAGAAGTCATGGCTTTGACTCAAGCAAGCTGCTATGAAACACCTAAACTCACACTTCAGATCACTGCTGCTGTTCCCTACTGATTTCTGTTGCTAACTCTCAAGAAGAACCTATGCTGAAAGCACATAGGCCAGGTTCATGTGCACAAATTTTTACATGTCTTTACTGTGACATCATTTTCTCCATTTGACGTATTTCCTTTTATTAAACAGGAATATTCCAAATACGGTAGCATCTAAATGCAAAATAATCACATCTGAGGTGTTCCTGTTTATCTCTTTCATTCCCTCCCTTTTCAACCACCAGATTCCATCACTCCTTTCTTTTTTATTATTATTATTGTTTTTTAGCTGAATCCTCTATTTATGGCATCCATGTACATCAGAGTTTTCTTAGATGGAGAAAAACCCAGCCAGAAACCCAACTCAAACCAAAATACAAACACAACCGGGACAAGAGAGAAAGAGAGAGAGAAAAATAAGAGGAAAAACCATCTTCTCAGTGACCAGCCAGGAACAGAAGCAGTTGGGTCTTCCAGACAACTGTCCTGTTCCGGACATCTCTCCAGTGGAGCAAGGAGTCCACAGAACATCAGACTTCACTTAACTTCATTACTCGTTGCTCCTACCTGACATGATGGAACGCACGCAGGAGTTGCATGCTCCATGTACATGTAATAATTATTGGACATGGAAGTGACTTATATGTAATTATTATGTATTTTATATGAATTATTAGATATGTATTGTTATATATATGGATTACATATTATCCAGTAGGCTCTAAAGTTATAACCTAAAAGCTACAAGGCAAAGGGTAAAAAAAAATTGGGTAAGAAAGGATAATTCACTTACCTGCGGTCATCATTTTTTAGGACAAACCAGACAGATGGAAAACCACACACATCTCTGCAAGGCCCCGAGGATAAAGGCACTTGGGTACCACAGTAAACCCCCCCCAACAGCAACCTCGGGGGGTGTGTGGTTACAAGGCAAAAGCAGGCGGCACGGAGAACGCCCGTAGCGTTGCAGAGGTTAAAGCATCCGACATGCAACGCAGACACGTCTACAGGGTTATTATAAAATCCTGAAATGCAAAAAAACCAAAACAAAACAAAAAACAAACCCGCACTCAGCGCAGAAAGCGTCACGGAAAACTTTTCCCACATCACAAGCCAAGAGCTTCACGTCCGCCTTCACGTAGTGCCTCGCTGACATTTCTTACTAGCTTTGTCACAGGTCTATTTTGAATCAAACTAAATGAAACTAGCAAGTCTTAGGAAAACATTCCTTTCATTTCTGACTCTCATCACCCCACACCACAGGAAAAGGCTGTTTAAGAGGCTGAAGTCCTTGCACAGCCAGAAAACCAGACAGAAAGCTATAGGATGCCCTGTAGGCAGCACAAAGTGATTCTCACTGGTGTAGATGCATGTTCGGTCACTTCTGTCTCTGTTCTTATTGCCTGTGTAGGGAGCATGGGGAGGCAAAAGGAAATGAGCAGGAAATTTTGAGGTATTCAGGTCTAAAACTGATGTATTTAATGTTGTCAGCTCCTTCAGGCTAATGACGGCACCAGGGTTGGAGGCATCTCTTGCTTCACTGAAGGAGGTGTCATGCGTAAGCTCCCTCCTTCAGCAACAAGATATGATAGAGAGCAAACAAGCATTGTATATTAAAACATTTGATGGTTAATGTGTGGATCTGGCACTTTGAGACATGGTTTAGCAGGCACGGTTGGACTTGATAATCTTGGAGGTCTTCTTCAACTTTAATGATATGGGTTTCTTTCCCTGCTTTTCCAGACCAGGTCAGAACATGGTGCTGTTGAAAGATGAGACAAATAAAAGGCTGAGCTGCTGGAAACCAGTGTTGCTCTAGTCCCAAGACTTAATCATAAAACAGAATGCTCTAACTTTGCTGTCTGTACCCAAAAATATTTGAATAGCTTGTATATTAAATGTCCTTAGACTTGGGCAGTGCCATACAGAAAGGATTAATACGGCATCTGCTTATTAATGCAAATTTGACACAAGAATCATGGAATAGTTTGGGTTGGAAGGGACCTTAAAGAGCATCCAGTTCCAACCCCCATGCCATGGGCAGGGACACCTCCCACTAGATCAAGCTGCTCAAGCCCCGTCCAACCTGCCCTTCAACACCTCCAGGGATGGGGCAGCCACAACGTCCCCGGGCAACCTGTTCCAGTGCCTCACACTCTCATAATGAAGAAATTTCTCCTTATGTCTAGTCTAAATCTGCCTCTCTCTAGTTTATACCCATTCCCCTTCGTCCTATCACCCCAAGCCTTTGTGAACAGTCCCTCCCCAGTTTTCTTGTAGCCCCTTCAGATACTTGGAAGGTCGCTATAAGGTCTCCTCAGAACTTTCTCTTCTCCAGGCTGAACAAGCCCAACTCTCTCAGCCTGTCCTCGTACGGGAGGTGCTCCAGCCCTCTGATCATCTTTGTAGCCTCCTCTGGACCCATTCCAACAGCTCCATCTCCTTCTTATGCTGAGGATTCCAGAGAAAGAAGAGATCCTTATCACCAGAAAAGCTGCGGGGACCCGGCTGCCATGCCCTGGAGAGTGGCCACAGGTCCCCACTGGCACAAGAAAGCAGTGAAAATGCTCTCCCACTGCTTTTGCTTTTACGCTGCCACACCTGGCGGGGGATTATTTCATTCTAAAAGCGCCCCACGGCAAAGAAAAGGTGGCACCGTCCCACCTCTTGAGGAAAACGTTGCCCTAAGCAGATCCCCAGCTGCCAACAGAAGGAGCTGCTCTCCTGCAGCACCAGGGAACTGGGGAGTGTGAATGCCATGAGTCTGTCAGGGTAAAGCAACGGTAACCACAGGCAGAAGGCTAAAATCTCCCTTATAAACATATCATGGAGAGCAAAAAGTGAAAATTTAGGGGGATAAAAAAAATAAAAAGGTGGGGAAAGGACAAAAAAAGAAGTAAAAATGGAAAAAAAGAAAGAACAAATGAAGAAAAGTGTAGTAAAAAAAGGAAACATGGGAAAATAAAGAAGAAAAAATGAAAAAAGGGAGGAAAAATAAGTCAAAAAGGAAAAGGGGGAAAAGGAGAAAAGAGAGGGAGTAAGGGAAGGGGAAAAAGAAGAAGAATGGAAAAATAGAGTAAAATAAGTAGAAAGGGGAAAAGGAGAAAAAAGAGAAGCAAAAAAGAAAACAAATGAGAAAAAAATTAAAAAGGGAAAAAATGAGAAAAAAAGGAATTATTTTCCCTAAAATAAGGAAATTAGGAAAAAAGGAGAAAAAAAAATAAAAAGGAAAAAAAGGAAATAAAGAAGTAAAACAAAAAAAGGAAGGAAGTGAAAAGGGACATTGAGGAAAAATGAGGAAAAAGAAGTAAAAAATGAGAAAAACAGTAAAGAAGGGGGAATAGGAAAAAGGAGGGAATAAAGAACTAAAAAGGGAAAAAATGAGAAAAAAAGAAAGAAGAGGGAAGAGAGAGGGAAAAGAAGTAAAAAGGGGAAAAAGAGAAAGAAAAGGAGGGGAAAAAGAAGTAAAAAAGGGGGAAGAGAAAAAGAAATGGGGAATAAAGGATAAAAAAATAAAGGAAGAAAAGACAAGGGGAATAAAGGAGCAAAAAAAAAGAAGAATGAATGGGAATTAGGAGAAAAAAGGATAAAGGAGCGGGAAAAAAGAATAAAAGGGAGACAGGAGAAAAAGAAAAAAGAAAAGGGGAATAGAGGAGCGGAAAAAAAGAAAAATAAAAGGGGAACGAGAGGAAAAGGGGGGAAGGAGGGGAGAGGGAAGGAAAAGGGGAAAATGAAAAGGGGGGAGAAAAGGAAGGGTGGAAAAGGAGAGGGGGAAGGGGAGGAAAAGGGGGTGAAAGGAGGGGAGAAAGGGGGGAAGGAGGGGAGAAAGAGGGGAAAGGAGGGGAGAAGGGGGGAAAGGAGGGGAGAAAGGGGGGGAAGGAGGGGAGAAAGGGGGAAAAGGAGGGGAGAAAGGGGGAAAAGGAGGGGAGAAAGGGGGGAAGGAGGGGAGAAAGGGGGGAAGGAGGGAGAAAGGGGGGAAAGAGGGGAGAAAGGGGGAAAAGGAGGGGAGAAAGGGGAAAGGAGGGGAGAAAGAGGGGAAAGGAGGGGAGAAAGGGGGGAAGGAGGGGAGAAAGGGGAAAGGAGGGGAGAAAGGGGGGAAGGAGGGGAGAAAGGGGGAAAGGAGGGGAGAAATAGGGGAAAAGGAGGGGAGAAAGGGGGAAAAGGAGGGGAGAAAGGGGGGGAAGGAGGGAGAAAGGGGGAAGGAGGGGAGAAAGGGGGGAAAGAGGGGAGAAAGGGGGAAAAGGAGGGGAGAAAGGGGAAAGGAGGGGAGAAAGAGGGGAAAGGAGGGGAGAAAGGGGGAAAGGAGGGGAGAAAGGGGAAAGGAGGGGAGAAAGAGGGGAAAGGAGGGGAGAAAGGGGGAAAGGAGGGGAGAAAGGGGAAAGGAGGGGAGAAAGAGGGGAAAGGAGGGGAGAAAGGGGGAAAAGGAGGGGAGAAAGGGGAAAGGAGGGGAGAAAGAGGGAAAGGAGGGGAGAAAGGGGAAAGGAGGGGAGAAAGGGGGAAAAGGAGGGAGAAAGGGGGAAAAGGAGGGGAGAAAGGGGGAAAGGAGGGGAGAAAGGGGAAAGGAGGGGAGAAAGGGGGGAAAAGGAGGGGAGAAAGGGGAAAAGGAGGGGAGAAAGGGGGAAAGGAGGGGAGAAAGGGGGAAAAGGAGGGGAGAAAGGGGAAAAGGAGGGGAGAAATAGGGGAAAAGGAGGGGAGAAGGGGGAAAAGGAGGGGAGAAAGGGGGAAGGAGGGGAGAAGAGGGGAAAAGGAGGGGAGAAAGGGGGAAAGGAGGGGAGAAAGGGGAAAGGAGGGGAGAAAGGGGGGAAAGGAGGGGAGAAAGAGGGGAAAGGAGGGGGAGAAAGGGGAAGGAGGGGAGAAAGGGGAAGGAGGGGAGAAATGGGGGAAAGGAGGGGGGAAGGGGAGGAAAGGGGGAGAAAGGAGGGGAGACAGGGGGAAAGGAGGGGAGAAAAGGGGGAAAGGAGGAGGAGAAGGGGGGAAAGGATGGGAGAAAGGGGGAAAAAGGAGGGGGAGAAGGGGGAAAGGAGGGGGGGAAAGGAGGGGAGAAGAGGGGAAAGGAGGGGGAGAAAGGGGGAAAGGAGGGGGAGAAAGGGGGAAAGGAGGGGGGGAAAGGAGGGGAGAAGAGGGGAAAGGAGGGGAGAAAGGGGGGAAAGGAGGGGACAAGGGAAGGAAAGGGGTCAAACCAGGAGGGTTGTGGCGGGGACGCCCGCGGTCCCGCCCAGGCCCCGCCAGACCCGCCCGGGCCCAATGGCGGCGCTCGGGGGGGCGGCGGCGGCGCCGGGATTGGCTCCGGGGCTCTGCTGATCCCGCTGGAACCCCCGGCGGCTCCGAACGGAGGAGGATGCTGGGGGGGGGTCGGGGGGGGGTCGGGGGGGGAAAGGGGCCGAGCTTGCCGGCCGACGGAGCGTCAGTAGGGAGGGAGCGAGGCGAGGGGGAGCGAGCCGAGGGGCTGGAAGGGGCGGCCGAGAGACAAAGAGGAGGGAGGACATGAGAGAAGGAGCGGGGAGAGAGCGGGGCGTCAGCTGAGCTCGGTCCGAGCCGGGGAAAAGGAGTGGGAGAGGTTTCCTCCCGCCCGGTTTGGCCAGAAGACAAAGCGGCGAGTGATTTTTCTTTCCCCATGGGGAAAGGGGGTGAGAAAGGAGGGGAAGCCGGGGAGCCGGAGGCGCAGATCCGCTTCTACACCTGGGAGGAGATCCAGAAGCACAACGTGAGGACGGACAAGTGGCTGGTGATAGAGCGCAAGGTTTATAATGTCACCCAGTGGTCAGACAGGCACCCGGGGGGTTCCCGAGTCCTCAGCCACTGCGCCGGCGAAGATGCCACGGTAAGGACCCCACGCACGGCCGAGCCCACTGGCTGCATCCCAGCTCCCACTGGAGACCTCCCAGGGGTTACCGAGAAGCCCACCAGCCCTTGGTGCAGCCCCTTTCTTTTTCCTGGCTCTGTCACCTGCTGCACGCCCAGCTCCGTCGTCCGCTGTGCCTCGGAGCGAAAAGGTTCATAGAATCATAGAACGTCCCGAGTTGAGCGTTGCAGGATGTCCAAGTT
>JAUNZM010000858.1:0-54675 GCA_033459285.1 Clamator glandarius | reverse complement strand
AATTTAGAGTAATTGTGCTCATAGGTTTGGTAACGGCTGCAAAATGTGGAGCATTCTGTCAAAATGGTTGGGCAACCGTCTCCCACTGTTGGGTAATTGTCCGTAAAATTCTTGTAGTTTGCCACGCATTTTGCGTAATTGTCACAGATTTTGAATAATCCTTATGAAATTTGGGGTAACTGCCTCCAAATTTGGGGTAATTTTGCCACAATTTGTGTAATTCTCTCCATATTTCAGGTAATTGTGGCCAAAATTTGTGGCAATTGTCGGCAAAATTTGGGTAATTTGCCACAAATTTTGAGAAATTGTCCCAAAGTCTTGGGAAATTGCCTCCAAATTTTGAGTAATTGTCCCAAATCCTCTTGTAATAGTCCCCGCGGTTGAGGGGTAAGTGCGCCCGAGTTTATGGGAGTTGTCTCAGAATATTGAGTACTGTCCCCAAAATATCTTGTCATTTTCCTCAAATTTTGTGCAGATGTCCCAGACTTCCTCTAATTATCCCCAAATGTGGGGTAATTGTCCTCCAATTTTAAGTAATTGCCACAACATTTCTTACGACTTTACCTCGATTTTTGTATAATTGTCCCAGTCTCGGGTAATTTTCCTCAAGTTTAGAGTAAATGTCTGCAGATTTGGGTATTTGCCAGCAAAATCTGGACAGTCGTCTCAAATCAGGCGTAATTTTCAACCAATTTTGTGTAATTGTCCCAAATCTTGCATCATTTCCTCCAAACCCTGGGTCATTTCCCCCAAATCGAGGTAAATGTCAGACTATTTTGAGTCATGTTCTCCAAATGTTGGGCAATTGTCTCCCAGTTTGGGGTAATTGTCTCAAACTCTTGGGTAATTGTCCTCCAATTTTACGCAATTGTCGACAAACTTTGAGGAATTATCTCCAGTTTTTGGGTAAGTGTCCAAAAATTGGAGTTGGGTTTGAGGTTAGTGTTTTATGGTTAGGGTTAGGGTGTTGTCTCCACATTGGGGTAATTGTCCCCCAAATTTGGGTAATTATCCCCAGATTTTAAGTCATTTCCTCCAAACTTGGGTCATTACTCCCAAATTAATCAGTAATTCTGCACAAATTTGAAATACCTGCCTAAAACCTTCTAGTAATGGTCGCCCGCCAGGTTTTGAGTCATTAGCCCCAGATTTGTAATAAGCGTCGCAAATTGTTGAGGCGTTTTGCCAAATTCTTAGGCATTGTCTCAAAATTGTGTGTATCTTCCCACAAACTGTGTGTCATTTTCCCGAAAATTTGTGTAATTGTCCCAAATTCTCGGTAACTGTAACCAAATTTTGAGTAATTGTCTTCTAATTTGTCTCCAAGTTATGGGCAATGGTGATTCAAGTCATTAAAATCTTCCACAAGTTGTCGTGTATTTGTCTCTACAGTTTTGATAGCTGTGTTTCCTACGGAGGGAAATTGTCACCAAACCTTGGGTAATTGACCCCAAATTCTAAGTAATTGTCTCCAATTTTGGCGTAATTGTCTCCAAACGGTGTGTCGTTTTCGACAAATGCTGGGGAATTTGTCCCTTAATAGGGGGTCATTTTGCCCCAATTTTAGTAATTGTCCCCAAATTTTCTGTCGTTTTCCCAAATTTCAGCAATTGTCTCCAAATGTGGGTAATTGTCCCCAAATCCTGAGTAACTGTCTCCAAATTTTGGGTAATTGGCACAACATGTCTAATAATTTTCCTCAAATTTGGTGAATTTGTCCCCAAATGGTGGATAATTGTCCCCAAAATGTCACATAATTTTCACCCGATTTGGGGTTATTGCCTCAAAATTTTAGGTAAGTTTGCCCACATTTTTAGTAATTGTGTCCCCCCCCCTCCCCCCTTATTGGGTAATTGTCACCAAATTTTGAGTACTTTTTCCCAAATTTTGAGTCATTCTCTCCAAATTTGGGGTAATTGCCCTCAAATTGTGAGTAATTCTCTCCCAATTTTGGGTAATCCTCCTCAAATTTTTCGGTAACTGTCTCCAAATTTCTGGAAATTATCCGCAAACTTCGGGTAATTGCTCCCCCAGTTTTGAGGAGCTATCTCAAAACGATGGACATTTTCTCCAAATTTTGTTAATTGTCGCCGGATTTTGGGGTAACTGTCACCAAATTTTGAGTCATTTTCACAAGATTTCTTATCGTTTTCATCGAATTTTGTAGAATTGTCCCCAAATTAGGGTCACTTTCCTGAAATTTAGAGTAATTGTGCTCATAGGTTTGGTAACTGCCGCAAAATGTGGAGCATTCTGTCAAAATGTTGGGCAACCGTCTCCACTGTTGGGTAATTGTCCCTAAAATTCTTGTAGTTTGCCACGCATTTTGCGAAATTGTCACCAGATTTTGAATAATCCTTATGAAATTTGGGTAAGTGCCTCCAAATTTGGGGTAATTTTGCCACAATTTGTGTAATTCTCTCCATATTTCAGGTAATTGTGGCCAAAAATTTGTGGTAATTGTCGGCAAAATGTTGGGTAATTTACCACAAATTTTGAGAAATTGTCCCAAAGTCTTGGGAAATTGCCTCCAAATTTTGAGTAATTTTCCCAAATCCTCTTGTAATAGTCCCCCGGGTTTAGGGTAAGTGCGCCCGAGTTTATGGGAGTTGACTCAGAATTTTGAGTAACTGTCCCCAAATATCTTGTCATTTTCCTCAAATTTTGTGCAGATGTCCCAGACTTTCTCTAATTATCCCCAAATGCGGGGTAATTGTCCTCCAATTTTAAGTAATTGCCACAACATTTCTTACGATTTTACCTCAATTTTTGTATAATTGTCCCCAGTCTCGGGTAATTTTCCTCAAGTTTAGAGTAAATGTCTGCAGATTTGGGGTATTTGCCAGCAAAATCTGGACAGTCGTCCTCAAAATCAGGCGTAATTTTCCACCAATTTTGTGTAATTGTCCCCAAATCTTGCATCATTTTCTCCAAACCCTGGGTAATTTCCCCAAATCGAGGTAAATGTCAGACTATTTGAGTCATGTTCTCCAAATGTTGGGCAATTGTCTCCCAGTTTGGGGTAATTGTCTCAAACTCTTGGGTAATTGTCCTCCAATTTTAGGCAATTGTCCACAAACTTTGAGGAATTATCTCCAGATTTTGGGTAAGTGTCCAAAAATTGGAGTTGGATTTCGGGTTAGTGTTTAATGGTTAAGGTGTTGTCTCCACATTTGGGGTAATTGTCCCCAAATTTGGGTAATCGTCCCCAGATTTTATGTAATTTTCTCCAAACTTGGGGTCATTACTCCCCAATTACTCAGTAATTGTGCACAAATTTGAAATAACTGCCTAAAAACTTCTAGTAATCGTCGCCCGCCAGGTTTTGAGTCATTAGCCCCAGATTTGTAATAATCGTCGCAAATTGTTGAGGCGTTTTGCCAAATTCTTAGGCATTGTCTCAAAATTGTGTGTATCTTCCCACAAATTTTGTGTCATTTTCCCGAAAATTTGTGTAATTGTCCCAAATTCTCGGTAACTGTAACCAAATTTTGAGTAATTGTCTTCTAACTTGTCTCAAAGTTATGGGCAATGGTGATTCAAGTCATTAAAATCTTCCACAAGTTTCGTGTATTTGTCTCTACAGTTTTGATAGTTGTGTTCCTACGGAGGGAAATTGTCACCAAACGTTGGGTAATTGACCCCAAACTCTAAGTAAATGTCTCCAATTTTTGCGTAATTGTCTCCAAACGGTGTGTCGTTTTCGACAGATGTTTTGAAATTGTCCCTTAATAGGGGGTCATTGTGCCCCAATTTTTAGTAATTGTCTCCAAATTTTCTGTCGTTTTCCCAAATTTCAGCAATTGTCTCCAAATTTGGGTAATTGTCCCCAAATCCTGAGTAACTCTCTCCAAATTTTGGGTAATTGGCCCAACATGTCTAATAATTTTCCTCAAATTTGGTGAATTTGTCCCCAAGTGGTGGATAATTGTCCCCAAATGTCGCATAATTTTCACCCGATTTGGGGTTATTGCCTCAAAATTTTAGGTAAGTTTGCTCACATTTTTAGTAATTGTAACCCCCTGGTTGGGTAATTGTCACCAAATTTTGAGTACTTTTTCCCTAATTTTGAGTCATTCTCTCCAAATTTGGGGTAATTGCCCTCAAATTGTGAGTAATTCTCTCCCAATTTTGGGTAATCCTCCTCAAATTTTTGGTAACTGTCTCCAAATGTCGGGAAATTATCCGCAAACTTCGGGTAATTGCCCCCCCAGTTTTGAGGAGCTATCTCAAAACGATGGACATTTTCTCCAAAATTTGTTAATTGTCCCCGGATTTGGGGTAACTGTCACCAAATTTTGAGTCATTTTCACAAGATTTCTTATCGTTTTCATCCAATTTTGTATCATTGTCCCCAAATTAGGGTCACTTTCCTGAAATTTAGAGTAATTGTGCTCATAGGTTTGGTAACGGCCGCAAAATGTGGAGCATTCTCTCAAAATGTTGGGCAACCGTCTCCCACTCTTGGGTAATTGTCCCTAAAATTCTTGTAGTTTGCCACGCATTTTGCGTAATTTTGAATAATCCTTATGAAATTTGGGGTAACTGCCTCCAAATTTGGGGTAATTTTGCCACAATTTGTGTAATTCTCTCCATATTTCAGGTAATTGTGGCCAAAAATTTGTGGTAATTGTCGGCAAAATGTTGGGCAATTTGCCACAAATTTTGAGAAATTGTCCCAAAGTCTTGGGAAATTGCCTCCAAATTTTGAGTAATTTTCCCAAATCCTCTTGTAATAGTCCCCGGGTTGTGGGTAAGTGCGCCCGAGTTTATGGGAGTTGTCTCAGAATTTTGAGTAACTGTCCCCAAATATCGTGTAATTTTCCTCAAATTTTGTGCAGATGTCCCAGACTTTCTCTAATTATCCCCAAATGTGGGGTAATTGTCCTCCAATTTTAAGTAATTGCCACAACATTTCTTACGATTTTACCTCTACTTTTGTATATTTCTCCCTAGACTTCTTTGTTTGTTACGATTAGGGTTAGGGTTAGTTATAGGGTTTAGGTTAAGGTTAAGTGCAGGATTTGGGGTTAGGTGTAGATTTAGGGTAAGGGTTTGAGTTAGATTTAAGGTTAGCGTTAATTTTAGGGGTTAGGGTTAGTGTTACAGTTAGGGTTTGTTTTGTGGTTAGGGTTAGGAGTTATGATTAGTGTGAAGTTAGGGTTAGCTTTAGATTTAATGTTAGCGTTAGGATATGGGTTTAGGGTTATGGTTATGTTTAGGTTTAGGGGTTAGGTATAGGGTTATTGTTAGTGTAAGGTTAAGGGTTAGGGTTAGGGTTAGTGTTAGGGTTAATATTATGGGTTAGGTTTAGGGTTAAGGTTAGAGTTAGTGTTAGATGTTAGTGTTAGGGTTAGTTTTAGGTTAGGTTTATGGCTAGATTTAGGATTCGGGTTAGGGTTTGTGTTAGGGTTTGTGTTGGGTTAGGTTTAGGGTTAGTGTTAGGGTTAGGTATAGGTTTAGGATTAGGGGTTTAGGATTAATGTCTTGTTTAGGGTTAGGGTCGGTCCAATATTAAAATAAGGGTTAGTTTTAGGGTTAGGTTTAGTGTCCCTTTAGGGTTAGGCAATTAGTGTTAGGGCCATTTGGGTTAGTGTTAGGGTAAGGATTAGATTTATGTTTCGGTTTAGTGTGGGCCCACGATTAGGATAATTGTTAGAGTTATGGTGAATGTTATGTTTATGGGTTAGGGTTAGGGGTTAGGGTTAGGGGTTATGGTTTTGTGTTAGTGTTTGCATTAGTGTTAGTGTTGGGGTTAGTGTTTAGGGCAAGGTTTAGGATTAGGATTAAGTTTCAGATTAGGCTTAGTTTTTGGGTTAGAGATTAAGGTTAGGTTTAGGTTTAGGATTGGACTTTAGTTGTAGAATAAGGGTTAGGATTAGGGTTATTTTTAGGGTTAGGGTTAAGAGTTATGTTTAGGGTTAGGGTTTGGAAAAGAGTTAGGGATAAGGTTAGGTTTAGGGCGTTAGGATTAGGGTTAAGGGTAGGGTTAAGTTTAGATTTAAGGTTAGGGTTATGGTTAGAGTTAGGTTCTAGGGTTAAGGTTACGGTAAGGTTTAGGGTTAGGGTTAGGGTTAGGGTTAGTTTTTGGTTTAGGCATAGGGTCATTTGTGTTAGGGTTAGGGTTAGGGGTTAGGGTTATGGTTAGGGTTAGGGTTAGGGTTAGGGTTAGGGTTAGGGGTTAGGGTTAGGGTTAGGGTTAGGGTTAGGGTTAGGGTTAGGGTTAGGGTTAGGGTTAGTGTTCGGGTTAGGCATAGGGTCATTTGTGTTAGGGTTAGGGTTAGGGTTAGGATTAGATTTATATTTAGGTTTAGGATGGGCCCACCATTAGGATAAGGGTTAGTGTTATGGTTAAGTGTTATGTTTATGGGTTAGGTTAGGGGTTAGGATAAGTAGTTAGTGTTTTGTGTTAGTGTCTGGATTACGATTAGTTTTAGTGTTAGGTGTAGTGTTTAGGGCAAGTTTAAGGGTTCAGATTAATTTTCAGGTTAGGCTTAGTTTTTGAGTTTAAGATTACTGTTAGGTTTAGGATTAGACTTTAGTTTTAGAATAAGGGTTAGGATTAGGGTTAGTGTTAGTGTTAGGGTTAAGAATTATGTTCAGAGTGAGGGTTTGGATTATAGTTAGGGATAGGTTTAGGGTTAGGGTTAGGTTTAGGTTAGAGTTAGGGTTAGGATTAGGGTTAGGCATTAGTGTTAGAGTTGGGATTAGGGTTGGGTTAGGTTTAGGGTTAGGTTTAGGGTTATTGTTAGTGTTAGGGTTAGGGTTGGGTTACGTTTAAGGTTAGGGTTAGGGTTAGAGTTATGATCAGGGGTTAGGGTTAGTGTTAATGTTAAGGTTATGGTTTAGTTTTAATGTTAGTGTTAGGGTTATGGTTTAGGTTAAGTGTTAGGGTTAGTGTTGGGTTAGGGTTAGGGTTAGATTTATGTTTAGGTTTAGGGTGGGTCCACTATTAGGATAAGGTTTAGAGTTATGCTGAAGTGCAATATTTATGGGTTAGGTTTTGGGGGTTAGGGTTAGGGGTTAGGGTTTTGTGTTAGTGTTTGGATAAGGGTTTGTGTTAGTGTTGGGTTTAGTGTTTAGGCAAGGTTTACGGTTAGGATTAAGTTTCAGGTTAACCTTAGTTTTTGGGTTAGAGATTAAGGTTATGTTTAGGATTAGGATTAGATTTTAGTTGTAGAATAAGGGTTAGATTTAGGGTTAGTGTTAGGGTTAGGGTTAAGGGTTATGGTTAGGGTTAGGTTTTGAATTAGGGTTAGGGTTAGGGGGTTAGTGTTAGTGTTAAGGCTAGGGTTAGGTTTAGTGTTATGGTTAGGGTTAGGGTTACCGTTAAAATTAGGCTTAGTGTTAGTATTAGGTTTCGGGTTGGATTAGTGTTAGGGTTAGGGTTTTAGGGTTAGTGTTAGGGTTAGTGTTAGTGTTAGGCTTAGGGTTATGTTTGGGGTTGGGTTAGCGTTACGTGCCATTAGCATTAGGGTTAGGGTTACGCCATTAAGCTTAATGTCATTTGTGTTAAGATTAGTTTTAAGTTTATGGTTATGGTTATGGTTAGATATATGTTCAGGTTTAGGGTCCACCATTAGGGTAAGGGTTAGAGTTATGGTTAATTGTTATGTGTATGGGTTATGGTTACGTGTTTGGGTTAAGGGTTAGGGTTTTGTGTTAGTGTGTGGATTAAGGTTAGGGTAGTGTAGTATTTAGTGTTTAGGGCAAGGTTTAGAGTTAGGATTAAGTTTCAGGTTAGGCTTAGATTTTGAGTTACAGATTAAGGTTAGGGTTAGGTTTAGGATTAGACTTTAGTTGTAGAATAAGTTTTAGCATTAGTGTCATTGTTAGGGTTAGGGTTAAGAGTTATGTTTAGAGTAGAGTTTGGAATAGGGTTAGGGATAGGATTAAGGTTTGGGGGTTATAGTTATTGTTAAGAATAGGGTTAGGGTTAGGGTTAGGGTTAAGGTTAGGGCTAGTGTTAGGTTTCGGGTTAGGGTAAGTGTGCCATTAGGGTTAGGGTTAGTGTTAGGCCATTAAGCTTAGGTTCATTTGGGTTAGGATTATGGTTAGGGTTAGGGTTAAGGTTAGGTTAAGGTTTAGGGTTAGGGTTATTGTTAGGGTTATGTTTAGGGTTAGAGTTAGGGTTTGAGTTAGGGTCAGGGTTAGGAGTTATGTTTAGTGTTAGCATTAGGGTTAAGTTTAGCGTTAGGGGTTAGGGTGAGTGTTAATTTTAGGGTTAGGGTTAGATTTTGGTTTAGTGTTAGTGTTAGGTTTAGGTGTTAGGGTTGAGTTAAGAATAGGTTTAGGCTAAGTGTTAGGGTTCAGGTTAGAGTTAGGTTTAGGGTTGTGTTAGGGTTACGTTTAGGGTTAGGGTGAGAGTTAGATTTAGGGGGTTGGGATTATGGTTAGGCTTAGGGTTAGGGTTATTTTTAAGGTGGGGTTAGGGTTAATGTGCCATTAGGGTTAGAGTTAGTGTTAAGGTTAGGCCATTTGACTTAGTGTCATTTGGGTTATTGTTAGGGTTAGGTTTATGGTTAGGGTTCAGGTCAGATTTATGTTTTAGTGTAGGGTGGGCCCACCATTTAGATAAGGGTTAGAGTTACGGTTAAGTGTTATGTTTATGGGTTATGGTTAGGTGTTAGGGTTAAAGGTTAGGGTTTTGTGTTAGTGTTTGGATTAGGGTTTGTGTTAGAGTTGTGTTTAATGTTTATCGCAAGGTTTAGGATTAAGTTTCAGGTTAGGCTTAGTTTTTGTGTTAGAGATTAAGGTTAGGTTTAGGATTAGACTTTAGTTGTAGCATAAGGGTTAGGATTAGGGTTAGTGTTAGGGTTAGGGTTAAGAGTTATGTTTAGGGTTAGGGTTTGTGTTAGGGTTAGGGTTTGAATTTGGATTAGGGATAGGGTTAGGGGGTTAGGGTTAGGGTTAGGTTTAGGGTTAGGGTTGGTCCATAATTAATATAAGGGTTTAGTTTAGGGTTAGGATTAGTGTGCCTTTAGGGCTAGGGTTAGGTTTAGGCCATTAGGATTAGGTTCATTTGGATTATGGTTAGGGTTATGGTCAGGGTTTGGATTAGAGTTAGGTGTTAGTGTTAGGGTGAGGGTTAGGCTTAGGTTTAGGTTTAGGTTTAGGGTTAGGGTTAGGGTTAGAGTTAAATTTTAGTGTTAGGCTTAGGGTTATGGTTTAGGGTTAGGTTTAGGGTTAGGATTATTGTTTAGGTTTAGGGTTAGGATTATTGTTTAGGTTTAGGGTTAGGGTTAGGTGTTAGGATTAGGGTTAGGGTTAAATTTAGTGTTAGGTTTTGGTTTAGGGTTAAATTTAGGATTAGGGGTTAGGGTTCAGGTTAGAGTTAGGTTTTGCGTTAGGGGTTAGGGTTAGGGTTAGGGTTAGGGTTATATTTATTGTTAGTTGTAAGGGTTTTGGTTAGGGTTAGGTTTAGAATAAAGTGTTAGTTTTAGGGTTATGGTTATTGTTAGGTTAGAGGTTAGGGTTAGGTTTACGTTTAGGTTTAGGGGTAATATTAGGGTTAGGGTTAGGGTTAAAGTTAGGGTTAGGGGTTAGTGTTAGGGTTAGGGTTAGGTTTGGTTTAGGGTGAGGGTTAGGGGTTAGTGTTAGGGTTAGGGTTAGGTTTGGGTTAGGGTGAGGGTTAATGTAAGTTTTAGGTGTTAGTTTTAGTGTTAGGGCTACAGTTAGGTTTATAGTTAAAGTTAGGATTACTGTTAGGGTTAGGTTTTGGATTGGTGTTAGTTATATGGTTAAGGTTAGGGGGTTTGGGTTAGTGTTAGGGTTAAGGTTAGGATAAGGGTTATGGTTAGGATTAGGAGTTAGGGTTAGGGTTACTGTTAGGGTAAGTGTTACAGCTAGGGTTAGTGTTAATGTTAGGTGTTAATGTTAGGTGTTAGGGTTAAAGTTAGGGTAAAGGTTTAGTGCTAGGGATAATATTAGGGTTAGGGTTGGGTTATTGTTAGTTTTATATTTAGTGTTAGGGTTCGGTTTAGGGTTAGATTTGGGTTAGGGTTAGGTTCAGAGTTACGGTTAGGGTTAGGGTTAAGGTTTATGGTTAGGGTTAGTGTTAATTTTAGGGTTAGGTTTTAGGGTTAGGTTTAGGGTTAGAGTAAGTGTTATTGTTAAGGTCATCAGGGTTAGGGTTAAGGGTAAGTTTAGTGTTAGGTTTAGGTTTAGGTTTAGGGTTAAGGGTAAGGGTAAGGGTTACGGTTAGGATTAGAGTTAAGTTTGGGTTAGGATTAGGGTTAGAGGTTAGAGTTAGGTGTTAGTGTTAGGGTCATTGTTAGCATTAGGGTTAGTGTTAGGGTTGGGTTAGTGTTAGGGTTAGGTGTTAGGGTTTGGGTTGGGGTTGGGGTTGGGTTAGGGATATGGTTATGGTTAGGTTTAGCGTTAGGGATATGGTTACGGTTAGGTTTAGGGTTAGGGTCGTTAGGTTTAGGGTTATGGTTACGGTTAGGGTTGTGTCAGGGTTAGGGTTAGGGTTAAAGGTTATAGTTAGGTGTTATGGTTTGGGTTAGGTTTAGGGTTAGGTTTAGGATTAGGGTTGGTTTAGGGTTAGATTTAGTCTTAGGCTTATGGTTAGGTTAGGGTTAGGGTTTGGGTTTAGGGTTAGTGTTAATGTTAGGGTTAGGTTTAGGGTTAAAGTTAGGTTTAGGGTTAGGTTTAGATTTATGTTTAGTCTTAGGGTGGGCCCACCATTAGGATAAGGGTTAGAATTATAGTTAAGTATTATGTTTATTGGTTTAGGGTTATGGGTTATGGTTAGGAGTTAGGGTTTTGTGTTAGTGTTTGGATTAGGGTTATTTTTAGTGTTGGGGTTAGTTTTTAGTGTAAGGTTTAGGGCTAGGATCAAGTTTCAGGTTTGGCTTCTTTTTTGTGTTAGAGATTAAGGTTAGGTTTAAGTTTAGGATTAGGCTTTAATTGTAGAATAAGGGTTAGGATTAGTGTTAGTATTAGAGTTAAGAGTTATATTTAGGGTTAGGGTTTGGATTAGTGTTAGGGATATGGTTAGGGTTAGGGGGTAAGCGTTAGTGTTATGGTTAGAGTTAGGGTTAGTGTTATGGTTAGGGTTGGGATAGGGTTAGTGTGCCACTAGGATTAGGGTTAGGCCATTAAGCTTAGGGTCATTTGGGTTAGGGTTGGTGTTATGGGTAGGGTTATGGTTAGGGTTAGAGTTAGTGTTAGGGGTTATTGATAGGGTTAGGTTTGTTAAGGTTAGGGTTAGGGTTAGGTTTAGGGTTAATGTTTAGATTTAGGTGTTAGTGTTAGGGTTAGGGTTTGTGTTAGTGTTAGGGATATTGTTATTGTTAGGGGTTAGGATAAGTGTTAGTGTTAGGGTAGGGTTTAGGGTTAAAGTTAAGGTTAGTGTTAGGTTTAGGCTTACATTTATCTTTAGGTTTATGGTGGGTGCACTCTTAGGTTAATGTTTAGAATTACAGTTAAGTATTATGTTTATGGGTTAGAGTTAGGTGTTAGGTTTAGGAGTTTTTATTTTGTTATAGTGTTTGGATTAGGGTTAGTGTTAGTGTTGGGGTTAGTGTTTAGGGCAAGGTTTGGGGCTAACATTAAGTTTAAGGTTAGGCTTATTTTTCGTGTTAGAGATTAAGGTTAGGTTTAGGTTTTGGATTAGACTTTAGTTGTAGAATAAGGATTAGGGTTAGTGTTAGTGTTAGGGTTAAGCGTTATGTTTAGGTTTAGGATTTGAATTAGGGATAGGGATAGTTTTATGTTTAGGGGGTTAGTGTTGGTGTTTTGATTAGGGTAAGGTTTAGGGTTTTTATGGTTAGGGTTAGGGTTAGGGTTAGGGTTAGAGGAGTGGTTAGGCTTAGATTTAGGGTTTGGATTAGGATTAAGGATAGGGTTAGGTTTAGGTGGTTATGGTTAGTCTTAGTTTTAGATTTAGAGTTAGGGTTACGTTTAGGTTTGGGTTATTATTCGTGTGCCATTAGTGTTAGGGTTAGGGTTAAGTTTAGGCCATTAGACTTAGGGTCAGTTGGGTTAGGGTTAGGGTTAAATTTATGTTTAGGTTTAGGGTGGGCCTACCATTAGGATAAGGGTTAGAGTTATGGTTAAGTGCTATATTTATGTGTTAGGGTTATGGGTTAATATTTTGTGTAGGTGTTTGGATTAGGGTCAGTGTTATTTTTGGGTTTAGTGTCTAGGGCAAGATTTAGGGATAGGATTTAGTTTCAGGTTAGGCATTTTTTTTAGTTAGAAATAAAGGTTAGATTTAGGTGTAAGATTAGATTTTATTTGTAGAATCAGACTTTAGTTGTAGAATCAGGGTTTGGATTAGGGTTAGGGTTAAGAGTTATGTTTAGGGTTAGGGTTAGGATTCTGGTTAGGGTTAAGTTTAGGGGTTAGGGTTAGTGGTTAGAGTTAGGGTTTATGTTAAGTTTACGTTAAAGATTAGTTCTTGGGTTAGGGGTAGAGTTAGGGTTAGGGTTAAGGTTAGGGTTTTGGTTAAGTTTAGGGTCAGGGGTTAGGGGTAGTGTAAGGGTTAGGGTTAGTGGTTAGACTTAGGGTTTATGTTAATTTTACGTTAAAGATTAGTTCTTGGGTTAGGGGTAGAGTTAGGGTTAGGGTTAAGGTTAGGGTTTTGGTTAAGTTTAGGGTCAGGGGTTAGGGGTAGTGTAAGGGTTAGGGTTAGGGTTAGAGTTAGATTTAAGGTTAGTGGTTAGGTTTAGGGTTAGGGTTAGAGTTAGATTTAAGGTTAGTGTTTAGGTTAGTGTTAGGTTTAGGCTCACTAGTGTTAGGATTATAGTTAGGGTTAGTGTTAGGGTTAGGGTTAGTGGTAGTTATTAGGGTTAGGTTTAGGGTTAGGTTTAGAGTTAAGGTTAGGGTTTGGTTAGGGTTAGGGTTATTGGTGAGGGTTAGTGTTAGGTTTAGGGTAAGGCTTAGTGTTAGAGTTGGGGTTAGGGGTTAGGGTTAGTGTTAGGGTTAGGGTTGGGGTTGGTTACTGTAAGGGTTAGTAGTGAGAGTAAGGCGTTAGGGTTAGGATTATGGTTATGGTTATGTTTAGTATTATGGTAAGGTTTAGTTTTAGGGTTAGGTGTTAGTGCTAGGTTTAGGATTAATGGTTAGAGTGTTAGGGTTAGGGTTAGTTTTCGGATTAGGTTTAGCTTTAGGGTTATTGTTAGGGTTAGGTTTATGGTTAAAGTTAGGAGTTAGGGTTAGGGTTAGGGCTAGTGTGAGCTTCGGGTTAGGGTTATTGTGCCATTAGGGTTAGGGTTAGTGTTAGGCCTTTAAGCTTAGGTTCATTTGGGTTAGGGTTATGGTTAGGGTTAGGGTTAAGTTAAGGTTTAGGGTTAGGGTTATTGTTAGGGTTATGTTTAGGGTTAGAGTTAGGGTTTGTGCTAGGGTTAGGAGTTATGTTTAGTGTTATAGTTAGGGTTAAATTTAGGGTTAGGGGATAGGGTTAGGGTTATTTTTAGGGTTAGGTGTTAGGGTTAAAGATTAGGATCTTTTGTTAGTGTTTGGATTAGGATTTTTGTTATAGTTGTGTTTAATGTTTATGGCAAGGTTTAGGATTAAGTTTCAGGTTAGGCTTAGTTTTTGTGTTAGAGATTAAGGTTAGGTTTAGGTTTAGGATTAGACTTTAGTTGTAGCATAAGGGTAAGGATTAGGGTTAGTGTTAGGGTTAGGGTTAAGAGTTATATTTAGGGTTATGGTTTGTGTTAGGGTTAGGGTTTGAATTTGGATTAGGGATAGGGTTAGGGGGTTAGTGTTAGGGTTAGTTTTAGGGTTAGGGTTTGTCCATAATTAAAATAAAGTTTTAGTTTAGGGTTAGGGTTAGTGTGCCTTTGGGGTTAGGATTAGATTTATTCCTTTAGGATTATGTTCATTTGGATTATGGTTAGGGTTATGGTCAGGGTTTGGATTAGAGTTAGGTGTTAGGGTTAGGGTTAGGGTGTGTGTTAGTGTTAGGGTTAGGATTACGGTTAGGGTTAGGATTAGAGTTAGCTGTTGGTGTTAGGGTTAGTGTTAGTGTTAAGGTTAGCGGTATGTTTAGGCTTAGTGTCAGGTTTAGGTTTATGGGTAAGTGTTAGGTTTAGGGTTTGGGTTAGGGCTAGTGTATATTTCGGATCAGGGTAATTGTGATATTATGTTTAGGGTTAGTGTTAGGGTTAGGCCATTAGGCTTAGGGTCATTTGGGTTAGGGTTATGGTTAGGGTTTGTGTTAGGGTTGGGGGTTAGGGTTAGGGTTAGGTTTAATGTTAGTGTTAGGGTTAGGATTTAGGGTTATGGTCAGGGTTAGATTTATGTTTTGGTTTAGGGTGAGCCCACCATTAGGATAAGGATTAGAGTTATATTTAAGTGTTATGTTTATGGATTAGGTTTAGGGGTTAAGGTTAACAGTTATGGTTTTGTGTTAGTGTTTGGATTAGGATTAGTGTTAGTGTTGGGTTTAGTGTTTATGGCAAGTTTTAGTGTAAGGATTAATTTTCAGGGTAGGGTTAGTTTTTGAGTTAGAGATTAAGGTAAAATGTAGGATTAGACTTTAGTCGTAGAAAAAATGTTAGGATTAAGGTTAGTGTTGGGGTTAGGGTTAGGGCTTTAGGATTAGGGTAAGGTTATGATTAGTGTTAGAGTTAGAGTCATTAGGTTTAGGGTTAGGGTTAGGTTTATGGTTAGGGTTAGGGTTAGGGTTAGGTTTAGGGTTCAGGTTATAGTTAGGGTTGTGGTTAGGGGTTAAGGATATGGTTAGGATTAGGGTTAGGCTTGGGTTAAGTTTCGGGTTAGGTTTAGGGGTTGTGGTTCGGTGTAGTGTTAGGGTAAGTGTTAATGTTAGGGTTTAGGGTCAGGTTAAGAGTTAGTGTTAGGTTTAGGGGTTAGGGTTAGGTTTAAGGATAGGGGTAGGGTCATTAGAGTTAGTGTTAGAGTTATGGTTAGGGTTAGGTTTAGGGTTTGGTTAGGGTTAGGTGTTTTGTTAGGGATATGTTTAGGTTTAGGGAGGGCCCACCATTAGGATAAGGGTTAGAGTTATGGGTAAGTGTTATGTTTATTGGTTAGGGTTTGGGGTAGAGTGAGTGTTAGGGTTAGGGTTAAGATTAGGATTAAGTATGGGTTTAGGATTAGGGGTTTAGTGTTAGTGGTAGGGGTTAGGGATTAAGTGTTAAGGTTATAGCTAGGGTTAGGGTTAGTGTTAGGGATTAGTGTTAGGGTTAGGGTTAAGTTTAAGTTTAGAGTTAGGGTTAATGTTAGGTGTTAGTGTTAGGGTTAGGATTAGGAATTAGTGTTAGTGTTAGGGTTAGGGTTACGGTTAGGGTTTGGAAGGGTTAGGTTTAGGATTCATTTTAGGGTCAAGGTTAGGGTTAGGGTTAAAATTAGGTTTAGAGGTTAGAGTTAGGGTTAGGGATAGAGTTAGTTTTAGGGTTAGGGCTAGTGTTAGGGTTTGTGTAAGGGTTAGATTTAACATTAGGTATAGTGTTAGGGTTAGGGTTAGGGTAGGGTTAAGGTTAGGGTTAGGGTTAGGGTTAGTGTTAGGTTTGGGTTAGGGTTAGAGTTAGTGTTAGGCCTTGCCAGAGTAATCTGATCACCTTGTATGACCAAGTGACTAAACTCTTGGACGAGAGAAAATGGAAGCTGCTGCTGACATCCCTGGTCTCCAAGGCCAGCAAATCCCTGGGGCGAGCGGCAAGGGGTGGCACAGTGGGGCCCTTCCCAGACTTTCTGGGTGCATTGCCAGCAGCAGAGAAACCCCAGGTTATTTATTGCCACCCAAATCTGTGGCTAATTCAGCCAAGAAGAAGCAGCTGATGAGCTCTTCTACAAACAACTGAGTGTAGTCTCAAGATCGCTACCTCTAGTCCTTGTGGGAGACTTCAAGTTCCCAGATATAGGCTGGGAGTATAATACAGCAGAAAGGAAGCAGTCCCGGAGGTTCGTGGAGTGTGTGGAAGACAACTCCCTCACACAGCCGGTGAGCGATCCGACAAGGGACGGTGCCCTCCTGGACCTGCTGTTTGTGAACAGAGAAGGACTGGTGGGGGATGTGAAGGCTGGAGGACGCTTGGGGCAAAGCGATCATGAGATGATAGAGTTCTCTGTGCAGGGTGAGATGAAGAAGGTGGAGGTTAGCAGAAGAGTCGCTCTCAACTTTCAGAGAGCAGACTTTGGGCTGTTCAGAAGGCTGGTGGGAAAAGTCCCATGGGAGGTGCTCCTTGAGGGCAAAGGTGTCCATGAGGGCTGGGCGCTCTTCAAGAATGAATTCCTAGCAGTTCAGGAGAAAGCCGTCCCCAAGTTCCGGAAAAGTAGCCGGAGGGGTAAGAAACCAGCATGGTTGAGTAGGGAGGTCCTAAGAGGCATCAATAGGAAGAGGAGTGTCTACGACCTCTGGAGGAAGGGGCAGGCATCCTGGTTGGACTATAGGGAGGAGGCGAGAACGTGCAGGGAAAAAGTCAGGAGTGCTAAGGCCCAACTAGAAATGCGATTGGCCAAGTCTGTGAAAGACAACAAAAACTCTTTCTACAAATACATCAACAGCAAAAGGAGGGCTAGGGAGAATCTCCAGTCCCTAGTGATGCAGAGGGAACAAGAGTAACAGGGGATGAAGACAAGGCTGAAGTACTCAATGCCTACTTTGTCTCAGTCTTTAACAGTAAGGAAAATTGTCCCCTCTGTGCACAACCCCAGGGGTTGGAAGAGAAGTATGAGGTTCCCAAGGTCTGAAGGGAGGTGGTTAGAAACTTGCTTGCCCAGCTAGATGCCCACAAGTCTATGGGGCCAGATGGAGACCACCCAAGAGTTTTGAGGGAACAGGCGGATGTGCTGGCCAAACCCCTTTCCATCATCTTCCAATGGTCCTGGATGACTGGGGAGGTTCTGCTGGACTGGAGGCTGGCTGATGTCGTGCCCATCTATAAGAAGGGGTGCAGGGAGGATCAGGGGAACTACAGGCCTGTCAGTCTGACCTCGGTACAGGGGAAAGTCATGGAGCGGGTGATCTTGAGTGCGATCATGAAGCACTTGCAAGAGAACGGCGTGATCAGGCCCAGTCAAGACGGGTTCGTGAAAGGCAGGTCTTGCCAGAGTAATCTGATCACCTTCTATGACCGAGTGACTAAACTCTTGGACGAGGGAAAGGCTGTGGATGTGCTCTTCCTGGACTTCAGTAAAGCCTTTGATACAGTTTCTCCTAACATTCTGCATCGGAAACTGTCGGCCTCTGGCCTGGACGGGTGCACACTCTCCTGGGTGAAAAACTGGTTGAATGACTGGGCCCAGAGGGTGGTGGTAAATGGAGTTAAATCCAGCTGGAGGCCAGTGACAAGTGGGGTTCCCCAGGGCTCAGTCCTGGGTCCAGTCCTGTCTAATGTCTTTATCAATGACCTGGATGAAAGCATCGAGTGCTCTCTTAGCAAGTTTGCAGATGACACAAGCTGGGTGAAAGTGTGGATCTGCTGGAGGGTCGGGAGGCTCTGCAAAGGGACCTGAACAGGCTGGACTGCTGGGCTGAGACCAACGGCATGAGGTTTAACAAGGCCAAATGCCGGGTCCTGCACTTGGGGCACAACAACCCTAAGCTGAACTACAGACTAGGAGAAGCCTGGCTGGAAAGCTGCCAGGAGGAGAAGGACCTGGTGGTGTTGGTTGACAACCAACTGAACATGAGCCAGCAGTGTGCCCAGGTGGCCAAGAAGGCCAATGGCATCTTGACTTGTATCAGAAACGGCGTAACCAGCAGGTCCAGGGAGGTTATTCTCCCTCTGTACTTGGCACTGGTGAGACCGCACCTCGAGTACTGTGTTCAGTTCTGGGCCCCTCACCACAAAAGGGATGTTGAGGCTCTGGAGCGAGTCCAGAGAAGAGCAACGAAGCTGGTGAGGGGGCTGGAGACCAAATCTTATGAGGAGCGGCTGAGAGAGCTGGGGTTGTTTAGCCTGGAGAAGAGGGGGCTGAGGGGAGACCTTATTACTCTCTACAACTCCCTGAAGGGAGGTTGTGGAGAGGAGGGTGCTGGCCTCTTCTCCCAAGTGACAGAGGACAGGATGAGAGGGAATGGCCTCAAGCTCCGCCAGGGGAGATTTAGGCTTGAGATAAGGAAAAATTCTTCACGGAAAGGGTGGTTAGGCACTGGAACAGTCTGCCCAGGGAGGTGGTTGACTCACCTTCCCTGGAGGTGTTTAAGGTGAGGGTGGATGAGGTACTTATGGGCATGATTTAGGGATTGGTGGGAATGGTTGGACTCGACGATCCGGTGGGTCTCTTCCAACCTGGTTATTCTGTGATTTTGTCATTCTGTTATTCTAATTGGTTCCCTCCACTCGACCTGGGTTTGGGGTCGAAGGCTGCAGGAGGATGAGGTGCTGCAAGGGTGATGCCTGCTTTCATCCCTCCTTCCTCTGCGGCTCCATCAGGAAAGCCAGAGCCACAAGCAAAGCCATCCACATGCTCCAGGGGGGGGAAAAGCGCAAAATGTTCTATGAAGCTTAAAAAGCAAGCAGTGGAATAAGGGGAGGAGAAACCTCTTGTGCTCCCTCTTGGGAGCAAGGTCCAGCTCTGCTTAACCCTGTGTAACAGCAGAGATTCAACATAGCAGAACTTGCAAAAATCCCCATTGATTTAAGTCAATTAGACGAGGAAAGGGATGGGATTTTGGCAGGCCGGGTGCTCCAGGCTTGGGTGGATGTTCCCTTGGCTGGTTACAAAAGTGGCTGGTTGTCTGAGGCCAGAGAGTGAATGGAGTTAAATCCATTGAGAGATGGTCACAAGCCGTGTCCCCAGGGCTCGCTATTTAACCTCTTTTATCGGTGACCTGGATGAGAAGACCATGTGCTCCCTCAGTCAGAATGCAGGTGAAACCAGGCTGAGAAGGAATGTTGATCTGCTCGAGGGAACAGGATCTGAAGCGGGTAAATCCATGGTGCGAGGGCAAAACAATGGGGTTCACACGGTTCATCCCTGAATCCTGCCCTCAAGTCACAACAACCACATGCAACACTGCAGGCTCATGACAAAAACGTAACTTGAAAAGATTTATTATTGACAACAAACAACATTTTGTTACTTATTCCTAAACTAACATGTTTCTACCTAGACAATGCCAATCACTTCCCAAGATTCCTGCTGTCCAGCCCCGACTACCATCCATCCCCTTGGCGGGCAGGCCGGGGGTTGGGTGGACAGGAGCAGGTTGGGCAGTGGCGGAAGATCGGAGCTGGGCGGTGCGGTGGTGTTGGCCGGGGAGCGGCAGCAGGTGCTGCTGGTCCATCCCCCACAAGCCCTGGGGGGCGGAAGGGAAGCAGGCCGTTCCCGGGCCCCTGCCCAGCATCGGGCCTGGGCCACCAGTCGGGTCGTGGAGGGGGCCCAATGAAGAGTGGGGCAGGAGGAGAGCGGCGTTGGGGTGGATGGGAAGGACCAGCCCGAGCTGCCTCCTGGCCTCCATCGGGGCTGTGTCTGCGGCAACATCTGGCTGGGGCTGGACCAGCACTGGTGCTTGGGGCATCGGGGTCAGCCCACGCATCGGTTGCTGTGACGTTGGAGGCTGCACAGGCCTGGGGTCCATTCTCCTCCTCTGCACCTCCTGCTGTCGCCAGAGCATCACCCCTTCTCTTTCTTGTGCGTTTGCCCCCCTGCCTAGGGCTCCGTGGGGCTGCAGCTGGGGCTCGCTCTCTTTCCCCAGGGCATTCCGTGCACATCCTGAGGAGGTGGGGCTGATCTCTCTGGAAGAAGGGGCTGTAGAAGAAGTGCAGCTGCAGAACACAAAGGAGACGAGTCAGTGCCATCGTTTTCGGAAAGGGAAAACCCGACTCCCTAGACAAGCCTTTGCAGCAGGAAAGACATGCGTGGCTGTGACAAAGGGCTCCCTGGGACCTTGGATACCTCCAGGTTCTCCTGAATCAAATGTTTGAATTGAGCTTCTTTAAGGAATGACCACACTGGAGTTCTCAGCGTTTGGGAGCAGAGAAACAAAGTTTTCCCAAGCCTGAGAACTGAGGGAGAACCTCAAATACCACTGGTTTTCAGCCCCCTCATCGTGCAGTGGTCATGTCCGGAATAACGTGATGCTGACGTGTGTCTCGTCATCGTTCAGCAGATGCCACAAGAAGAATGAAACCCTTGGTCCAGCCAGATGCAGAGTGAGCAGGAAAAGAGCCCCGAGCGATGGGACTGTGATGGTGTTTCACATCCCTAACCAAATCCCTCTGGTCAGCGCTTCTGTACCTGCAAATTCCTGCATGGAGAATTCCTCACCATGACCCTGAGACCAAATTGGTCCATCTGCTCCATCCCCATCCTCACTGGCTGCCTGGGAAATGTCTATTTATCGCGATGGGGCCCTCACCCAACCGACTTTCCTGAGGACTCTTTTGAGAGAGAGGAACCATCTTACCCTGCCCAGAGTCTGTCCTGCTGCTGTCATTGCTTGCAGCTCCCCAACAGAGAGAGAGATGCGAGAATCCTCTGCCACTTGGTTGAATCCATGGAGGGAAAGCTGGGCGATAAAGTCTGCCATGCACGTACTTCCAAAAACTATGTGTGGTCCTTTCTTCCTCAGCACTCCCTTCTCAAACATATTTTCGGCGGTCACCAGCCAGTGTCCGTTGCCTCCCCACCAGAGTGACTGGAAGCGAGGGCTGGTGACCATCTCCCAGAGCTTCTTGAGGAAGGTGCAGGGAGAAGTGGTGCTGGCTCCTCGTAAACCGGCACAGGCTGGTTCCTCCGAGTCAGAGGAGGAGTCCGGTGAAGGTGACTTCATGTTACGTCTCATTGCTGAGCTCGGGTAAAGCTCGGAGCCTCGGCCCTTTCCCTGAGCAGCGAGACTGAGTCCTGCCTGTCAGCGGGACGAAGGACTGCGGCGTCTGAAGCCTCGGTGCCTGGGCAGCACCACGACAAGTGCCTCCTGGTCACTGCGATGCCTGGGTCCCCTCATTGTGACATCACAGTGTGGCACGCGCCACTTGGCAAATGGAAGCAGGACGGAGAACACGTTCTACAAAGTCCTTTTTCTTTCCATGGAGAGCGCTGCTTTGAGCCAAGGATGAACCTAACTGCGTTTGCAGCTGGAATATCCTGCTAGGGCAGTATGGCATCCCATTTGTCATGGGAATTGATCCCAGTGAGGTACTGGGAGTGCTGCAGCACTAGGTATCAAAGAGCTGAAGTATTTCCATTGGATCCCCTTCTCCCCTGGCAGAAACACCCATGCCTTCTCCAATGGAGAAACTCCTGCTCTGGGACCTCCACCGTCACTGACATGAAGTGGAAGGGGAACAAATGCTGGATTCTGCATGTGGGCTTTGTTCACACCAGGCACAAGGATAAAGCTGGGAGAGGAGTGGCTGGAAATCAGCACTGTGGAGAAGAATGTGGGCGGCTGGTGGGCAGCAGCCCGGTGGGAGCCAGCTGAATGTCCTGGCAGGTGAGAGGGCGAACGTCCTCGTGGGGTGCATCAAACGTAGCATGAGTTGTCAAGGGTGGTGACTGCTGAGTTTGGCGTTGCTGCAGCCTCCCCTCCAGCACTGTGTGCCGGTCAGATGGTGTCGTTTGAGAAGGCTGGTAAGGTGCTTGAAGGTGTCAGGATGGGGGCAAGTAAGGTGGTGAGAAGGCTGGAGGGCGTGTCCTGTCAGGAGCACCTGAGGAGCCTGCGGCGCTGGACATCAAGTTGCCCCAGAGCTGAACTCCTTCCCTTGGGCATCTTCCCCGCTGTGCAGAAATGCCTGTGCCCTCTTCTATGGAATAACCTCTGCTCTGGGATTTCCCAAGTGCTGCTTCTGTTGCTACTGTCCAGGTTCCCAGGTGATGCTCTCAGCTTTCAGCAGCCTCTCCTTGCTGCTCCACAGGGTGAGTAATTTTTGAAATGCCACTGAAGTATATTGTGCAGTTGAAATAAACTTGTGCACCAACTCAGAACAAGCATTTTTGTTGTTCCATGCACGGCCCTTGTGAAGCACCACCCCATGCCTCGGGTATTCACAGAAGTGTTGAAGTTGATGAAGATCTTGAAGATCTTTGAGTCTAACCCTAAGCCTAACACTGCCAAGCCCAGCACTAGACCACGTCCCCAACAACACATCCACATGGCTTTCAAACACCTTCAGGGATGGAGACTCCACTACTTCCCTGGGCAGCCTCTGCCAGAGCCTGAGAACTCTTTTGGCGAAGGAACCTCTTTGGATTTTGAGTCTAAAACTCCCCTGGTAAAACCTGAGGCCCTTTTTTCCTGTCCTCTCACTGGTTACTTAAGAGTGGAGACCAGCGTCCAACTCAGCACAAACAGCTTTCCGGGAGCTGCAGAGAGCGATGAGGTCTCCTCTCAGCCTCCTCTTCTCCAGGCTACACAGCCCCAGGTCCCTCAGCTGCTCACAGAAACCCTGGGCTCCAGACTCTTCCCCAGCTCCACCCCATTCTCCGGACATGCTCCAGCCCCTCAGTCTCTTTCTTGCACTGAGGGTTCCAAAGCTGAACCCGGATCTGAGGTGTGGCCTCCCCAGCATCTAGTGCAGGGGGACCATCCCTTCCCTGCTCCTGCTGGCCACCCCTTGGCTGATCCAAGCCAGGATGCTCTTGGCCTTCGTGGCCACCTGGGCCACTGCTGGCTCCTGGTCGCCTGCTGTCAAGCAGCACACTTAAGGCTTTTTCCACTTGGAAAAAATCCCAACAAGCAGTAGAGAACAGTCACAATATCATCCCAAGCATTGACCAGAGCCAACCAGCTCCCTCCAAACCTGCCGCTTTCCCTAACCTAAATGCCCAGGGATTTTCCACCCTGTCAAGCTTGAAGAACAACTGCACGTGACCAATTTGTCAACGACTGCAAGCGGCTGCAGGACGGCCGTGGGTTTGGGCAGTTGGCTGCTGACCGCTGCAGGGTAGATGGGGCTGGCTCCGCCCTGCCAGACCCTGTGGGGCACGATGCCCCAAATTTCTTCCCCCAGATTTGTGCCCCGAGACAGACCAAGGCACTTTGCCGCCCAGTTCTTGTGATGGGCAGGAGGAGGTGTGTCCTTTGGGCAGCACGGCAGAGTGACCGGAGGCTGACAGGAGCCACGCATTCCCTCCAAAGCCATCTGGGAACAACATACTTTGCTTTAACATCAAGGCTAGGTCTCAGTTACAATATTCAGTGGGGTGGGGATAGCTGCTGCTGACATCCCTGGTCTCCACGGCCAGCAAATCCCTGGGGCGAGCGGCAAGGGGTGGCACAGTGGGGCCCTTCCCAGACTTTCTGGGTGCATTGCCAGCAGCAGAGAAACCCCAGGTTATTTATTGCCACCCAAATCTGTGCCTAATTCAGCCAAGAAGAAGCAGCTGATGAGCTCTTCTACAAACAACTGAGTCTAGTCTCAAGATCGCTACCTCTAGTCCTTGTGGGAGACTTCAATTTCCCAGATATAGGCTGGGAGTATAATACAGCAGAGAGGAAGCAGTCCCGGAGGTTCGTGGAGTGTGTGGAAGACAACTTCCTCACACAGCCGGTGAGCGAACCGACAAGGGACGGTGCCCTCCTGGACCTGCTGTTTTTCAACAGAGAAGGACTGGTGGGGGATGTGAAGGTTGGAGGACGCTTGGGGCAAAGCGATCATGAGATGATAGAGTTCTCGGTGCAGGGTGAGATGAAGAAGGTGGAGGTTAGCAGAAGAGTCGCCCTCAACTTTCAGAGAGCAGACTTTGGGCTGTTCAGAAGGCTGGTGGGAAAAGTCCCATGGGAGGCGCTCCTTGAGGGCAAAGGTGTCCATGAGGGCTGGGCGCTCTTCAAGAAGGAATTCCTAGCAGTTCAGGAGAAAGCCGTCCCCAAGTTCCGGAAAATTAGCCGTCGGGGTAAGAAACCAGCATGGTTGAGTAGGGAGGTCCGAAGAGACATGAATAGGAAGAGGAGGGTCTACGACCTCTGGAGGAAGGGGCAGGCATCCTGGGTGGACTATAGGGAGGAGGCGAGAACGTGCAGGGAAAAAGTCAGGAGTGCTAAGGCCCAACTAGAAATGCGATTGGCCAAGACTGTGAAAGACAACAAAAAGTCTTTCTACAAATACATCAACAGCAAAAGGTGGAGTAGGGAGAATCTCCAGTCCCTAGTAGGTGCAGAGGGAACAAGAGTAACAGGGGACGAAGACAAGGCTGAAGTGCTCAATGCCTACTTTGCCTCAGTCTTTAACAGTAAGGAAAATTGTCCCCTTTGTGCACAACCCCAGGGGCTGGAAGAGAAGTATGAGGTTCCCAGGGTACAAGAGGAGGTGGTTAGAAATTTGCTTGCCCGGTTAGATGCCCACAATTCCATGGGGCTGGATGGAGTCCACCCAAGAGTTTTGAGGGAACTGGCGGATGTGCTGGCCAAACCCCTTTCCATCATCTTTCCAACAGTCCTGGATGACTGGGGAGGTTCTGCTGGACTGGAGGCTGGCTGATGTCGTGCCCGTCTATAAGAAGGGGCGCAGGGAGGATCCGGGGAACCACAGGCCTGTCAGCCTGACCTCGGTACCGGGGAAAGTCATGGAGCGGGTGATCTTGAGTGCGATCATGAAGCACTTGCAAGAAAACCGGGTGATCAGGCCCTGTCAACACGGGTTCATGAAAGGCAGGTCTTGCCAGAGTAATCTGATCACCTTCTATGACCGAGTGACTAAACTCTTGGACGAGGGAAAGGCTGTGGATGTGGTCTTCCTGGACTTCAGTAAAGCCTTTGATACAGTTTCTCATAGTATTCTGCTTTGGAAACTGTCGGCCTCTGGCCTGGACGGGTGCACACTCTCCTGGGTGAAAAACTGGTTGAATGACTGGGCCCAGAGGGTGGTGGTAAATGGTATTAAATCCATCTGGAGGCCAGTGACAAGTGGGGTTCCCCAAGGCTCAGTACTGGGTCCAGTCCTGTCTAATGTCTTTATCAATGACCTGGATGAAGACATTGTGTGCTCCCTTAGCAAGTTTGCAGTATTTGTCCCCAAATGGTGGATAATTGTCCCCAAATGTCAGATAATTTTCACCCGATTTGGGGTTATTGCCTCAAAATTTTAGGTAAGTTTGCTCACATTTTTAGTAATTGTAACCCCCTGGTTGGGTAATTGTCACCAAATTTTGAGTACTTTTTCCCAAATTTTGAGTCATTCTCTCCAAATTTGGGGTAATTGCCCTCAAATTTTGAGTAATTCTCTCCCAATTTTGGGTAATCCTCCTCAAATTTTCGGTAACTGTCTCCAAATTTCAGGAAATTATCCGCAAACTTCGGGTGATTACCCCCCCGGTTCTGAGGAGCTATCTCAAAACGATGGACATTTTCTCCAAATTTTCTTAATTGTCGCCAGCTCTGGGGTAACTGTCACCAAATTTTGAGTCATTTTCACAAGATTTCTTATCGTTTTCATTGAATTTTGTATAATTGTCCCCAAATTAGGGTCACTTTCCTGAAATTTAGAGTAATTGTGCTCATAGGTTTGGTAACGGCCGCAAAATATGGAGCATTCTCTCAAAATGTTGGGCAACCATCTCCCACTCTTGGGTAATTGTCCCTAAAATTCTTGTAGTTTGCCACGCATTTTGCATAATTGTCACTAGATTTTGAATAATCCTTATGAAATTTGGGGTAACTGCCTCCAAATTTGGGGTAATTTTGCCACAATTTGTGTAATTCTCTCCATATTTCAGGTAATTGTGGCTAAAATTTGTGGTAATTGTCGGCAAAATTTTGGGCAATTTGCCACAAATTTTGAGAAATTGTCCCAAAATCTTAGGAAATTATCCCAAAGACTTGGGAAATTGCCTCCAAATTTTGAGTCATTTTCCCAAATCCTCTTGTAATAGTCCCCGGGTTTAGGGGAAGTGCGCCCGAGTTTATGGGAGTTGTCTCAGAATTTTGAGTAACTGTCCCCAAATATCTTGTCATTTTCCTCAAATTTTGTGCAGATGTCCCAGACTTTCTCTATTTATCCCCAAATGTAGGGTAATTGTCCTCCAATTTTAAGTAATTGCCACAACATTTCTTACGATTTTACCTCGATTTTTGTATAATTGTCCCCAGTCTCGGGTAATTTTCCTCAAGTTTAGAGTAAATGTCTGCAGATTTGGGGTATTTGCCAGCAAAATCTGGACAGTCGTCTAAAAATCAGGCGTAGTTTTCCACCAATTTTGTGTAATTGTCCCCAAATCTTGCATCATTTTCTCCAAACCCTGGGTAATTTCCCCCAAATCGAGGTAAATGTCAGACTATTTTGAGTCATGTTCTCCAAATGTTGGGCAATTGTCTCCCAGTTTGGGGTAATTGTCTCAAACTCTTGGGTAATTGTCCTCCAATTTTACGCAATTGACCACAAACTTTGAGGAATTATCTCCAGATTTTGGGTAAGTGTCGAAAAATTGGAGTTGGGTTTCGGGTTTGTGTTTTATGGTTAGGGTTAGGGTGTTGTCTCCACATGTGGGGTAATTGTCCCCAAATTTGGGGAATTGTCCCCAGATTTTAAGTCATTTCCTCCAAACTTGGGGTCATTACTCCCCAATTACTCAGTAATTGTGCACAAATTTGAAATAACTGCCTAAAAACTTGTAGTAATCGTCGCCCGCCAGGTTTTGAGTCATTAGCCCCAGATTTGTAATAATCGTCGCAAATTGTTGAGGCGTTTTGCCAAATTCTTAGGCATTGTCTCAAAATTGTGTGTATCTTCCCACAAATTTTGTGTCATTTTCCCGAAAATTTGTGTAATTGTCCCAAATTCTCGGTAACTGTAACCAAATTTTGAGTAATTGTCTTCTAATTTGTCTCAAAGTTATGGGCAATGGTGATTCAAGTCATTAAAATCTTCCACAAGTTTCGTGTATTTGTCTCTACAGTTTTGATAGTTGTGTTCCTACGGAGGGAAATTGTCACCAAACGTTGGGTAATTGACCCCAAATTCTAAGTAATTGTCTCCAATTTTTGCGTAATTGTCTCCAAACGGTGTGTCGTTTTCGACAGATGTTGGGAAATTGTCCCTAAATAGGGGGTCATTTTGCCCCAGTTTTTAGTAATTGTCCCCAAATTTTGTGTCGTTTTCCCAAATTTCAGCAATTGTCTCCAAATTTGGGTAATTGTCCCAAATCCTGAGTAACTCTCCAAATTTTGGGTAATTGGCCCAACATGTCTAATAATTTTCCTCAAATTTGGTGTATTTGTCCCCAAATGGTGGATAATTGTCCCCAAATGTCGCATAATTTTCACCCGATTTGGGGTTATTGCCTCAAAATTTTTGGTAAGTTTGCCCACATTTTTAGTAATTGTCCCCCCCTTGTTGGGTAATTGTCACCAAATTTTGAGTACTTTTTCCCAAATTTTGAGTCATTCTCTCCAAATTTGGGGTAATTGCCCTCAAATTTTGAGTAATTCTCTCCCAATTTTGGGTAATCCTCCTCAAATTTTCGGTAACTGTCTCGAAATTTCGGGAAATTATCCGCAAACTTCGGGTAATTGCCCCCCCAGTTTTGAGGAGCTATCTCAAAACGATGGACATTTTCTCCAAATTTTCTTAATTGTCGCCAGCTCTGGGGTAACTGTCACCAAATTTTGAGTCATTTTCACAAGATTTCTTATCGTTTTCATCCAATTTTGTATAATTGTCCCCAAATTAGGGTCACTTTCCTGAAATTTAGAGTAATTGTGCTCATAGGTTTGGTAACTGCAGCAAAAAGTGGAGCATTCTCTCAAAATGTTGGGCAACCATCTCCCACTCTTGGGTAATTGTCCCTAAAATTCTTGTAGTTTGCCACGCATTTTGCGTAATTGTCACCAGATTTTGAATCATCCTTATGAAATTTGGGGTAACTGCCTCCAAATTTGGGGTAATTTTGCCACAATTTGTGTAATTCTCTCCATATTTCAGGTAATTGTGGCCAAAAATTTGTGGTAATTGTCGGCAAAATTTTGGGTAATTTGCCACAAATTATGAGTAATTGCCCCAAAGTCTTGGGAAATTGCCTCCAAATTTTTTGTTATTGTCCGCAAATTTTAAGTAATTTTCCCAAATCCTCTTGTAATAGTCCCCGGGTTGTGGGTAAGTGCGCCCGAGTTTATGGGAGTTGTCTCAGAATTTTGAGTAACTGTCCCCAAAGATCTTGTCATTTTCCTCACATTTTGTGCAGATGTCCCAGACTATCTCTAATTATCCCCAAATGTGGGGTAATTGTCCTCCAGTTTTAAGTAATTGCCACAGTATTTCCTACGATTTTACCTCGATTTTTGTATAATTGTCCCCAGTCTCGGGTAAGTTTCATCAAGTTTAGAGTAAATGTCTGCAGATTTGGAGTATTTGCCCGAAAAATTTGGACAGTCGTCTCAAAATCAGGCGTAATTTTCCACCAATTTTGTGTAATTGTCCCCAAATCTTGCATCATTTTCTCCAAACCCTGGGTCATTTCCCCCAAATCGAGGTAAATGTCAGAGTATTTTGAGTAATCTTCTCCAAATGTTGGGCAATTGTCTCCCAGTTTGGGGTAATTGTCTCAAACTCTTGGGGAATTGTCCTCCAATTTTAGGCAATTGTCCACAAACTTTGAGGAATTATCTCCAGATTTTGGGTAAGTGTCCAAAAATTGGAGTTGGGTTTGGGGTTAGTGTTTTATGGTTAGGGTTAGGGTGTTGTCTCCACATTTGGGGTAATTGTCCCCAAATTTGGGGAATTGTCCCCAGATTTTAAGTCATTTCCTCCAAACTTGGAGTCATTACTCCCAAGTTTTCAGTAATTGTGCACAAATTTGAAATAACTGCCTAAAAACTTCTTGTAATCGTCACCCGCCAGGTATTGAGTCATTAGCCCCAGATTTGTAATAATCGTCGCAAATTGTTGAGGCGTTTTGCCAAATTCTTAGGCATTGTCTCAAAATTGTGTGTATCTTCCCACACATTTTGTGTCATTTTCCCGAAAATTTGTGTAATTGTCCCAAATTCTCGGTAACTGTAACCAAATGTTGAGTAATTGTCTACTAATTAGTCTCAAAGTTATGGGCAATGGTGATTCAAGTCATTAAAATCTTCCACAAGTTTCGTGTATTTGTCTCTACAGTTTTGATAGTTGTGTTCCTACGGAGGGAAATTGTCACCAAACGTTGGGTAATTGACCCCAAATTCTAAGTAATTGTCTCCAATTTTGGCGTAATTGTCTCCAAACGGTGTGTCGTTTTTGACAAATGTTGGGAAATTGTCCCTTAATAGGGGGTCATTTTGCCCCAGTTTTTAGTAATTGTCCCCAAATTTTCTGTCGTTTTCCCAAATTTCAGCAATTGTCTCAAAATTTGGGTAATTGTCCCCAAATCCTGAGTAACTGTCTCCAAATTTTGGGTAATTGGCCCAACATGTCTAATAATTCTCCTCAAATTTGGTGTATTTGTCCCCAAATGGTGGATAATTGTCCCCAAATGTCGCATAATTTTCACCATATTTTGGGGTTATTGCCTCAAAATTTTTGGTAATTTTGCCCACATTTTTAGTAATTGTAACCCTCGGGTTGGGTAATTGTCACCAAATTTTGAGTGCTTTTTCCCAAATTTTGAGTCATTCTCTCCAAATTTGGGGTAATTGCCCTCAAATTTTGAGTAATTCTCTCCCAGTTTTGGGTAATCCTCCTCAAATTTTCGGTAACTGTCTCCAAATGTTGGGAAATTATCCGCAAACTTCGGGTAATTGCCCCCCCAGTTTTGAGGAGCTATCTCAAAACGATGGACATTTTCTCCAAATTTTCTTAATTGTCGCCAGCTTTGGGGTAACTGTCACCAAATTTTGAGTCATTTTCACAAGATTTCTTATCGTTTTCATCCAATTTTGTATAATTGTCCCCAAATTAGGGTCACTTTCCTGAAATTTAGAGTAATTGTGCTCATAGGTTTGGTAACGGCCGCAAAATGTGGAGCATTCTCTCAAAATGTTGGGCAACCGTCTCCCACTGTTGGGTAATTGTCCCTAAAATTCTTGTAGTTTGCCACGCATTTTGCGTAATTGTCACCAGATTTTGAATAATCCTTATGAAATTTGGGGTAACTGCCTGCAAATTTGGGGTAATTTTGCCACAATTTGTGTAATTCTCTCCATATTTCAGGTAATTGTGGCCAAAAATTTGTGGTATATGTCGGAAAAATGTTGGGCAATTTGCCACAAATTTTGAGAAATTGTCCCAAAGTCTTGGGAAATTGCCTCCAAATTTTGAGTAATTGTCCCAAATCCTCTTGTAATAGTTTCCAGGTTGTGGGTAAGTGCGCCCGAGTTTATGGGAGTTGTCTCAGAATTTTGAGTAACTGTCCCCAAATATCTTGTAACTTTCCTCAAATTTTGTGCAGATGTCCCAGACTTTCTCTAATTATTTCCAAATGTGGGGTAATTGTCCTCCAATTTTAAGTAATTGCCACAACATTTCTTACGATTTTACTTCGATTTTTGTATAATTGTCCCCAGTCTCGGGTAATTTTCCTCAAGTTTAGAGTAAATGTCTGCAGATTTGGGGTATTTGCCAGCAAAATCTGGACAGTCGTCTCAAAATCAGGCGTAATTTTCGAACAATTTTGTGTAATTGTCCCCAAATCTTGCATCATTTTCTCCAAACCCTGGGTAATTTCCCCCAAATCGAGGTAAATGTCAGACTATTTTGAGTCATCTTCTCCAAATGTTGGGCAATTGTCTCCCAGTTTGGGGTAATTGTCTCAAACTCTTGGGGAATTGTCCTCCAATTTTATGCAATTGTCCACAAACTTTGAGGAATTATCTCCAGATTTTGGGTAAGTGTCCAAAAATTGGAGTTGGGTTTGGGGTTAGTGTTTTATGGTTAGGGGTAGGGTGTTGTCTCCACATTTGGGGTAATTGTCCCCAAATTTGGGTAATTGTTCCCAGATTTTAAGTCATTTCCTCCAAACTTGGGGTCATTACTCCCCAATTACTCAGTAATTGTGCACAAATTTGAAATAACTGCCTAAAAACTCCTAGTAATGGTCGCCCGCCAGGTTTTGAGTCATTAGCCCCAGATTTGTAATAATCGTCGCAAATTGTTGAGGCGTTTTGCCAAATTCTTAGGCATTGTCTCAAAATTGTGTGTATCTTCCCACAAATGTTGTGTCATTTTCCCGAAAATTCGTGTAATTGTCCCAAATTCTCGGTAACTGTAACCAAATTTGGAGTAATTGTCTTCTAATTTGTCTCCAAGTTATGGGCAATGGTGATTCAAGTCATTAAAATCTTCCACAAGTTTCGTGTATTTGTCTCTACAGTTTTGATAGTTGTGTTCCTACGGAGGGAAATTGTCACCAAACGTTGGGTAATTGACCCCAAATTCTAAGTAATTGTCTCCAATTTTGGCGTAATTGTCTCCAAACGGTGTGTCGTTTTCGACAAATCTTGGGGAAATTGTCCCTGAATAGGGGGTCATTTTGCCCCAATTCTTAGTAATTGTCCCCAAATTTTGTGTCGTTTTCCCAAATTTCAGCAATTGTCTCCAAATTTGGGTAATTGTCCCCAAATCCTGAGTAACTGTCTCCAAATTTTGGGTAATTGGCCCAACATGTCTAATAATTTTCCTCAAATTTGGTGAATTTGTCCCCAAATGGTTGATAATTGTCCCCAAATGTCAGATAATTTTCACCTGATTTGGGGTTATTGCCCCAAAATTTTGGGTAAGTTTGCTCACATTTTTAGTAATTGTAACCCCCTGGTTGGGTAATTGTCACCAAATTCTGAGTACTTTTTCCCAAATTTTGAGTCATTCTCTCCAAATTTGGGATAATTGCCCTCAAATTGTGAGTAATTCTCTCCCAATTTTGGGTAATCCTCCTCAAATTTTCGGTAACTGTCTCCAAATTTCAGGAAATTATCCGCAAACTTCGGGTATTTCCCTCCCCAGGTTTGAGGAGCTATCTCAAAACAATGGACATTTTCTCCAAATTTTGTTAATTGTCGCCGGATTTGGGGTAACTGTCACCAAATTTTGAGTCATTTTCACAAGATTTCTTATCGTTTTCATTGAATTTTGTATAATTGTCCCCAAATTAGGGTCCCTTTCCTGAAATTTAGAGTAATTGTGCTCATAGGTTTGGTAACTGCCGCAAAATGTGGTGCATTCTCTCAAAATGTTGGGCAACCGTCTGTTGGGTAATTGTCCCTAAAATTCTTGTAGTTTGCCACGCATTTTGCGTAATTGTCACCAGATTTTGAATAATCCTTATGAAATTTGGGGTAACTGCCTCCAAATTTGGGGTAATTTTGCCACAATTTGTGTAATTCTCTCCATATTTCAGGTAATTGTGGCCAAAAAATTGTGGTAATTGTCGGCAAAATGTTGGGTAATTCGCCACAAATTTTGAGAAATTGTCCCAAAGTCTTGGGAAATTGCCTCCAAATTTTGAGTAATTTTCCCAAATCCTCTTGTAATAGTCCCCGGGTTGAGGGTAAGTGCGCCCGAGTTTATGGGAGTTGTCTCAGAATTTTGAGTAACTGTCCCCAAATATCTTGTCATTTTCCTCAAATTTTGTGCAGATGTCCCAGTCTTTCTCTAATTATCCCAAATGTGGGGTAATTGTCCTACAGTTTTAAGTAATTGCCACAACATTTCTTACGATTTTACCTCGATTTTTGCATAATTGTCCCCAGTCTTCTTTGGGTGATACTATTAGGGTTAGGGTTAGTGATAGTGTTAAGGTCATGGTTAAGGTTATGGGTAGGGTTAGGGGTTAGGAGTAATTTTACGGTAAGGGTTAGGGTTAAAGTTAGGGTTAGGGTTAATTTTAGGGTTTAGGGTTAGTGTTACGGTTATGCTTTTTTTTTTGTTTAGGTTTAGGGGTTATGATTAGTGTGAGTGTTAGGGCTATGTTTAGGTTTAATGTTAGCGTTAGTGTTAGGGGTTATGGTTAGTGTTATGGTTAGAGTTAGGGGTTAGGTATAGGGTTACTGTTAGGGTAAGGGTAAGGGTTAGGGTTAGGGTTAGAGTTAGGGTTAGGGGTTAGTGTTAGGTTTAGTTTTAGGTTAGGTTTATGGCTAGATTTAGGATTCGGGTTAGGTTTAGTGTTAGGGTTTGTGTTGGGTTAGCTTTAGGGTTAGTGTTAGGGTTAGGTATAGGTTTAGGATTAGGGGTTTAGGGTTTATGTCATGTTTAGGGTTAGGGTCGGTCCAATATTAAAATAAGGGTTAGTTTTAGGGTTAGGTTTAGTGTCCCTTTAGGGTTAGGCAATTAGTGTTAGGGCCATTTGGGTTAGTGTTAGGGTAAGGATATTATTTATGTTTCGGTTTAGTGCGGGCCCACGATTAGGATAAGTGTTAGAGTTATGGTGAATGTTATGTTTATGGGTTAGGGTTAGGGGTTAGGGTTAGGGGTTATGGTTTTGTGTTAGTGTTTGTATTAGTGTTAGTGTTTAGGGCAAGGTTTTGGATTTGGATTAAGTTTCAAATTAGACTTAGTTTTTGGGTTAGAGATTAAGGTTAGGTTTAGGTTTAGGATTGGACTTTAGTTGTAGAATAAGGGTTAGGATTAGGGTTAAGGTTAGGGTTAAGTTTAGATTTAAGTTTAGGGTTATGGTTAGAGTTAGGTGTTAGGGTTAGGATTACGGTAAGTGTTAGGGTTAGGGTTAGGTTTAGGTTTAGTGTTCGGGTTAGGCATAGGGTCATTTGTGTTAGGGTTAGGATTAGATTTATATTTAGGTTTAGGATGGTCCCACCATTAGGATAAGGGTTAGAGTTATGGTTAAGTGTTATGTTTATGGATTAGGTTAGGGGTTAGGGTAAGTAGTTAGGGTTTTGTGTTAGTGTTTGGATTACGATTAGTTTTAGTGTTAGGTGTAGTGTTTAGGGCAAGTTTTAGGGTTGGGATTAAGTTTCAGGTTAGGCTTAGTTTTTGAGTTTAAGATTAATGTTAGGTTTAGGATTAGACTTTAGTTTTAGAATAAGTGTTAGGATTAGGGTTAGTGTTAGGGTTAGGGTTAAGAGTTATGTTCAGATTGAGGGTTTGGATTATAGTAAGGGATAGGTTTAGGGTTAGGGTTAGGTTTGAGTTAGAGTTAGGGTTATGATTTAGGTTTAGTGTTAGGGTTAGTGTTAGGGTTAAGATTGGGTTAGGGTTAGGGTTAGGGTTCTAGTTAGTGTTAGGGTTAGGGCTGGGTTACGTTTAGGGTTAGAGTTAGGGTTAGAGTTAGAGTTATGGTCAGGGGTTAGGGTTAGTGTTAATGTTAAGGTTATGGTTTAGGTTTAAGGTTAGGGTTAGTGTTGGGTTAGGCTTAGGTTTAGATTTATCTTTAGGTTTAGGGTGGGCCCACTATTAGGATAAAGTTTAGAGTTATGCTGAAGTGCATTGTTTATGGGTTAGGGTTTGGGGGTTAGGGTTAGGGGTTAGGGTTTTTTGTTAGTGTTTGGATAAGGGTTTGTGTTAGCTTTGGGGTTAGTGTTTAGGCAAGGTTTACAGTTAGGATTAAGTTTCAGGTTAACCTTAGTTTTTGGGTTAGAGATTAAGGTTATGTTTAGGTTTAGGATTAGATTTTAGTTGTAGAATAAGGGTTAGATTTAGGGTTAGTGTTAGTGTTAAGGCTAGGGTTAGTTTTAGTGTTATGGTTAGGGTTAGGGGTTAGGGTTAGGCTTATGGCTAGGGTTAGTGTTAGGGTTACCGTTAAGATTAGGCTTAGTGTTAGTATTAGGTTTAGAGTTGGATTAGTGTTAGGGTTAGGGTTTTAGGGTTAGTGTTAGGGTTAGTGTTAGGCTTAGGGTTATGTTTAGGGTTGGGTTAGCGTTACGTGCCATTAGTGTTAGGGTTAGGGTTACGCCATTAAGCTTAACGTCATTTGGGTTAGGATTAGATTTAAGTGTATGGTTAGGGTTATGGTTAGATATATGTTTAGGTTTAGGGTCCACCATTAGGATAAGGGTTAGAGTTATGGTTAATTGTTATGTGTATGGGTTATGGTTAGGTGTTTGGGTTAAGGGTTAGGGCTTTGTGTTAGTGTTTGGATTAAGGTTAGTGTAGTGTAGCGATTAATGTTTAGGGAAAGGTTTAGATTTAGGCATAAGTTTCATGTTAGGCTTAGTTTTTGAGTTACAGATTAAGGTTAGGTTTAGGTTTAGGATTAGACTTTAGTTGTAGAAAAAGTTTTAGCATTAGGGTTAGTGTTAGGGTTAGGGTTAAGAGTTATTATTAGAGTTAGGGTTTGGAATAGGGTTAGGGTTAGGATTAAGGTTTGGGGGTTATAGTTATTGTTAGGGTTAGGGTTATGGTTAAAGTTAGGGGTTAGGGTTAGGGTTAGGTTTAGTGTTAGGTTTAGGGTTAGCGTTAGGGTTAAGTTTAGGTTTAGTGTCAGGGTTAGTGTTAGGGTTAGCGTTAGGGTTAGGGCTAGTGTTAGTTTTCGGGTTAGGGTAAGTGTGCCATTAGGGTTAGGGTTAGTATTAGGCCATTAAGCTTAGGTTCATTTGGGTTAGGATTATGGTTGTGGTTAGGGTTAGGTTAAGGTTAGGGTTAAGGTTATTGTTAGGGTTATGTTTAGGGTTAGAGTTATGGTTTGAGTTAGGGTCAGTGTTAGGAGTTATGTTTAGTGTTAATGTTAGGGTTAAGTTTAGAGTTAGAGGTTAGGGTTAGTGTTAAATTTATGGTTAGGGTTAGATTTTGTGTTAGGGTTAGGTTTAGGTCTTAGGGTTAGGGTTGATTTAGGATTAGGTTTAGGCTAAGTGTTAGGGTCTGGGTTAGAGTTAGGTTTAGGGTTGTGTTAGGGTTACGTTTAGGATTAGGGTTAGAGTTAGATTTAGGGGGTTGGGATTATGGTTAGGCTTAGGTTTAGGGTTATTTTTAAGGTGGGGTTAGGGTTAATGTGCCATTAGGGTGAGGGTTAGTGTTAAGATTAGGCCATTTGTCTTAGTGTCATTTGGGTTAGTGTTAGGGTTAGGTTTATGGTTAGGGTTCGGGTCAGATTTATGTTTTAGTTTAGGGTGGGCCCACCATTTAGATAAGGGTTAGAGTTAGGGTTAAGTGTTATGTTTATGGGTTCTGGTTAGGTGTTAGGGTTAAAGGTTAGGGTTTTATGTTAGTGTTTGGATTAGGGTTTGTATTAGAGTTGTGTTTAATGTTTATGGCAAGGTTTAGGATTAATTTCAGGTTAGGCTTAGTTTTTGTGTTAGAGATTAAGGTTAGGTTTAGGTTTAGGATTAGACTTTAGTTGTAGCATAAGGGTTAGGATTAGGGTTAGTGTTAGGGTTAAGAGTTATGTTTAGGGTTAAGGTTTTTGTTAGGGTTAGGGTTTGAATTTGGATTAGGGATAGGGTTAGTGTTAGGGGTTAGTGTTAGGGTTAGGTTTAGGGTTAGGGTTGGTCCATAATTAATATAAGGTTTTAGTTTATGGTTAGGGTTAGTGTGCCTTTGGGGTTAGGATTAGTTTTACTCCTTTAGGGTTATGTTCATTTGGATTATGGTTAGGGTTAGGGTTTTGATTAGAGTTAGGTGTTAGTGTTAGGGTTATTGTGTGGGTTAGTGTTAGGGTTAGGGTTACGGTTAGGGTTAGGGTTAGAGTTAGCTGTTGGTGTTAGTGTTAAGGTTAGTGGTATGTTTAGGCTTAGTGTCAGGGTTAGATTTATGGGTAAGTGTTAGGGTTAGGGTTTGGGTTAGGGCTAGTGTATGTTTCGGATTAGGGTAATTGTGATATTATGTTTAGGGTTAGTGTTAGGTTTAGGCCATTAGGCTTAGGGTCATTTGGATTAGGGTTATGGTTAGGGTTTGTGTTAGGGTTGGGGGTTAGGGTTAGGGTTAGGTATAATGTTTGTGTTAGGGTTAGGATTTAGGGTTATGGTCAGGGTTAGGGTAAGGGTTAGATTTATGTTTTGGTTTATCCCCACCATTAGGATAAGGGTTAGAGTTATTTTTAAGTGTTATGTTTATGGATTAGGGTTAGGGGTTAGGGTTAACAGTTATGGTTTTGTGTTATTGTTTGGATTAGGATTAGTGTTAGTGTTGGGTTTAGTGTTTATGGCAAGTTTTAGTGTAAGGATTAATTTTCAGGATGGGGTTAGTTTTTGAGTTAGAGATTAAGGTAAAATGTAGGATTAGACTTTAGTTGTAGAAAAAGTGTTAGGATTAGAGTTAGTGTTGGGGTTAGGGTTAGGGCTTTAGGATTAGGATAAGGTTACGATTAGGGTTAGAGTTAGAGTCATTAGGTTTAGGTTTATGGTTAGGGTTAGGGTTAGGTTTATGGTTAGGGTTAGGTTTAGGGTTCGGGTTATGATTAGGGTTGTGGTTAAGGGTTAAGGATATGGTTAGGATTAGGGTTAGGCTTGGGTTACATTTCGGGTTAGGGTTAGGTTTAGGGTTAGGGGTTATGGTTAGGTGTAGTGTTAGGGTAAGTGTTAATGTTAGGGGTTAGGGTCAGGTTAAGAGTTAGTGTTAGGTTTAGTGGTTCGGGTTAGGTTTAAGGATAGGGGTAGGGTCATTAGAGTTTGTGTTAGAGTTATGGTTAGGGTTAGGGTTAGGGTTTGGTTAGGGTTAGGTGTTTTGTTAGGGATATGTTTAGGTTTAGGGAGGGCCCAACATTAGGATAAGGGTTAGAGTTATGTTTAAGTGTAAAGTTTATTGGTCAGTTTTAGGGATTAGGATTAGGGGTTAGGGTTTTTTGTTAGTGTTTGTATTAGGGTTTGAGTTAGGGTTAGGGTTAGTGATTAGGGCAAGTTTTAGTGTTAGGTTTAGGGTTAGTGTTCCTTTAGGGTTAGGGTTTGGTTTAGGTTTAGACCATTATGCTTAAGGTCATTTAGATTAAGGTTAGGGTTAGAATTAGGGTTTGGGTTCAATTTAGGGTTTAGGTTTAAGGTAAGTTTTAGGGTTAGGGTTAATGTTAGGTTTAGGTTTAGAGTTATATTTAGGGTTAGTGTTAGGGTTTGGGTTAGGGTTACGATTAGGGTTATATTTACGGGTTAGAGTTTAGTGTTAGGTTTAGAGTTACGGGTTAGGGTTACGGGTAGTGGTTAGTGTTACGGTTATGGTTAGGTTTTACAGTTAGGGTTAGGGTTACCTTTATTGTTAGGGTTAGGGTTAGATTTATGTTTAGGTTTAGGGATAGTGTTAGGGTAGGGTTAGGTGTTAGGGTTAGGGTTGGGGTATGGTTTAGATTTAGTGTTAGTTTTTGGTTTAGGTTTAGGGTTAGGTTTATGTTTAGGCTTAGTGTTAGATTTATGTTTAGGTTTAGTGTGGGCCCACCATTAGTATAAGGGATCAAGTTATGGTTAAGTGTTTTTTTTATGTGTTCAGGATACTTGTTATGTTTAGGGGTTAGGGGTTTCTGTTAGTTTTTTTATTAGGGTCAGTGTTATTTTTTAGGTTACTGTTTAGGGCAAGGTTTAGTGTTTGGACTAAGTTTCAGGTTAAGCTTACATTTTGGGTTAGAAATTTGGGTTAGGCTTAGGTTTAGGATTATACTTTAGTTGTAGAAAAAGGGTTAATATTAGGGTTAGTGTTAGGGTTAGGGTTAAGAGTTATGTTTAGGGTTAGGGTTTGTATTAGGGTTAGGGATAGGGATAGACTTAGGATGTTAGGGTTAGGGTTAGTGTTTTTTTATGGTTAGAGTTAGGGGTTACGTTAATGGTTAAGGTTAGGGTTAGGTTTAGGGTTCGGATTAGAATTAGGATTAGGGTTAGGGTTAGTGTTAAGGTTAGGTTTAGGGGTTAGGGTTAGGATTAGGGATAGGGTTAGTTTAGGGTTAGAGCTAGTGTTTAGTTTCGGGTACGGGTTAGGTTTAGGGTTAGCGTTAGGGTTAGGGTTAGGTTTAGGGTTAGGGTGAGTGTTATGGTTTAGGGTTAGGGTTAACGTTAGAGTTGAATTAGGTTTAATATTGGTGTTAGGGTTAGGTGTTAGAGCCAAGTGTAATGGTTAGGTTTAGGATTAGGGTTAGGATTACTGTTAATATTAGGGTTAGTGTTAAGGTTAGGTGTTAGGTTTAGGGTTAGTGTTAGGTTTTGATTAGGGTTAGCTTTAGGGTTAGGGTTATGGTTAGGTTTACGGTTTGGTGTTAGGGTTGGTGGTAAGGGTTAGGGTTAGGTTTAGGTTTAGGGTTAGGGGTTAAGTTTAGGGTTAGTGTTATAGTTTAAGGTTAGGGTTAGGGTTAGGTTTATGGTTAGGGTTAGATTTATGTTTTGGTTTAGTATCTGGCCACCATTAGGATAAGGGTTAGTTTTATGGTTAAGTGTTATGTTTATGTGTAGGGTTAGGGGTTAGGGTGAGTTATAGAGTTTGGCTTAGGGTTAGGGTTATAGTTAGTGTTAGTGTTACGATTTGGGATTAGGGTTAGGGTTAAGGTTAGTGTTAGGGTTAGGGGTTAGGATTAGGGTTAGGGATAGTGTTATGTTTTAAGGTTAGGGTTAGGGTAAGGTTTATGTTTAGGGTTAGTGTTAGATTTATGTTTAGATTTCGAGTAGGCTCACAATTAGGATAAGGGTTAGAGTTATGGTTAAGTGTTATGTTTATTGGTTAGGGTTTGGGGTTAGGGTTAGGGTTTAGATTAGGATTAAATATAGGTTTAGGGTTAGGGGGTTAGTGTTAGTGGTAGGGGTTAGGGATTAAGTGTTAAGGTTATAGCTAGGGATAGGGTTAGTGTTAGGGATTAGTGTAAGGGTTAGGGTTAAGTTTAGGGTTAGGGTTAATGTTAGGTGTTAGTGTTAGGGTTAGGATAAGGAATTAGTGTTAGGGTTTGGGTTAGGGTTAAGGTTACGGTTAGGGTTAGGGGAAGGGTTAGGTTTAGGATTCGGTTTAGGGTCAAGGTTAGGGTTAGGGTTAAAATTAGGTATAGAGGTTAGAGTTAGGGTTAGGGATAGAGTTAGGGTTTGGGTAAGGGTTAGATTTAACATTAGGTATAGTGTTAGGGTTAGGGTAGGGTTAAGGTTAGGGTTAGGGTTAGTGTTAGTGTTAGGTTTGGGTTAAAGTTAGTGTTAGGTCTTGCCAGAGTAATCTAATCACCTTGTATGAACAAGTGACTAAACTCTTGAAGGAGGGAAAATGGAAGCTGCGGCTGACATGTTGATCTGCTCGAGGGAACGGGATCTGAACAGGGTAAATCCATGGTACGAGGGCAAAACAATGGGGTTCACACGGTTCATCCCTGAATCCTGCCCTCAAGTCACAACAACCACATGCAACACTGCAGGCTCATGACAAAAACGTAACTTGAAAAGATTTATTATTGACAACAAACAACATTTCATTATTTATTCCTAGACTAACATGTTTCTACCTAGACAATGCCAATCACTTCCCAAGATTCCTGCTGTCCAGCCCCGACTACCGTCCATCCCCTTGGCCGGCAGGCCAGGGGTTGGGTGGACAGGAGCAGGTTGGGCAGTGGCGGAAGATCGGAGCTGGGCGGTGCGGTGGTGTTGGCCGGGGAGCGGCAGCAGGTGCTGCTGGTCCATCCCCCGCAAGCCCTGGGGGGCGGAATGGACGCAGGCCGTTCCCGGGCCCCTGCCCAACATCGGGCCTGGGCCACCAGTCGGGTCGTGGAGGGGGCCCAATGAAGAGTGGGGCAGGAGGAGAGCGGCGTTGGGGTGGAAGGGAAGGACCAGCCTGAGCCGCCTCCTGGCCTCCATCGGGACTGTGTCTGCGGCGACGTCTGGCTGGGGCTGGACCAGCACTATTGCTTGGGGCATCGGGGTCAGCCCACGCATCGGTTGCTGTGACGTTGGAGGCTGCACAGGCCTGGGGTCCATTCTCCTCCTCTGCACCTCCTGCTGTCATCAGAGCATCACCCCTTCTCTTTTTTGTGTGTTTGCCCCCCTGCCTTGGGCTCCATGGGGCTGCAGCAGGGGCTCGCTCTCGTTCCCCAGGGCATTCCTTGCACATCCTGAGGAGGTGGGGCTGATCTCTCTGGAAGAAGGGGCTGTAGAAGAAGTGCAGCTGCAGAACACAAAGGAGACGAGTCAGTGCCATCGTTTTCGGAAAGGGAAAACCCAAGACTCCCTAGACAAGCCTTTGCAGCAGGAAAGACATGCGTGGCTGTGACAAAGGGCTCCCTGGGACCTTGGATACCTCCAGGTTCTCCTGAATCAAATGTTTGAATTGAGCTTCTTTAAGGAATGACCACACTGGAGTTCTCAGCGTTTGGGAGCAGAGAAACAAAGTTTTCCCAAGCCTGAGAACTGAGGGAGAACCTCAAATACCACTGGTTTTCAGCCCCCTCATCGTGCAGTGGTCATGTCCGGAATAACGTGATGCTGACGTGTGTCTCGTCATCGTTCAGCAGATGCCACAAGAAGAATGAAACCCTTGGTCCAGCCAGATGCAGAGTCAGCAGGAAAAGAGCCCCGAGCGATGGGACTGTGATGGTGTTTCATATCCCTAACCAAATCCCTCTGGTCAGCGCTTCTGTACCTGCAAATTCCTGCATGGAGAATTCCTCATCATGACCCTGAGACCAAATTGGTCCGTCTGCTCCCATCCCCATCCTCACTGGCTGCCTGGGAAAGGTCTATTTTATCGCAATGGGGCCCTCACCCAACCGACTTTCCTGAGGACTCTTTTGAGAGAGAGGAACCATCTTACCCTGCCCAGAGTCTGTCCCGCTGCTGTCATTGCTTGCAGCTCCCCAACAGAGAGAGAGATGCGAGAATCCTCTGCCACTTGGTTGAATCCATGGAGGGAAAGCTGGGCGATAAAGTCTGCCATGCACTCGCTTCCAAAAACCCTGTGTGGTCCTTTCTTCCTCAGCACTCCCTTCTCAAACATATTTTCGGCGATCACCAGCCAGTGTCCGTTGTCTCCCCACCAAAGTGACTGGAAGCGAGGGCTGGTGACCATCTCCCAGAGCTTCTTGAGGAAGGTGCAGGGAGAAGTGGTGCTGGCTCCTCGTAAACCGGCACAGGCTGGTTCCTCCGAGTCAGAGGAGGAGTCCGGTGAAGGTGACTTCATGTTACGTCGCATTGCTGAGCTCGGGTAAAGCTTGGAGCCTCGGCCCTTTCCCTGAGCAGCGAGACTGAGTCCTGCCTGTCAGCGGGACGAAGGACTGCGGCGTCTGAAGCCTCGGTGCCTGGGCAGCACCACGACAAGTGCCTCCTGGTCACTGCGATGCCTGGGTCCCCTCATTGTGACATCACAGTGTGGCACGCGCCACTTGGCAAATGGAAGCGGGAGGGAGAACACGTTCTACAAAGTCCTTTTTCTTTGGATGGAGAGCGCTGCTTTGAGCCAAGGATGAACCTAACTGCGTTTGCAGCTGGAATATCCTGCTAGGGCAGCATGGCATCCCATTTGTCATGGGAATTGTTCCCAGTGAGGTACTGGGAGTGCTGCAGCACTAGGTATCAAAGAGCTGAAGTATTTCCATTGGATCCCCTAGGTATCAAAGAGCTGAAGTATTTCCATTGGATCCCCTTCTACCCTGGCAGAAACACCCATGCCTTCTCCAATGGAGAAACTCCTGCTCTGGGACCTCCACCGTCACTGACATGAAGTGGAAGGGGAACAAATGCTGGATTCTGCATGAGGGATTTGTTCACGCCAGGCACAAGGATAAAGCTGGGAGAGGAGTGGCTGGAAATCAGCCCCGTGGAGAAGGATGTGGGCGGCTGGTGGGCAGCAGCCCGGTGGGATCCAGCTGAATGTCCTGGCAGGTGAGATTGCGAACGTCCTTGTGGGGTGCATCAAACTTAGCAAGGGTGGTGAATGCTGAGTTTGGCGTTGCTGCAGCCTCCCCTCGAGCACTGTGTGCCGGTCAGACGGTGTCGTTTGAGAAGGCTGGTAAGGTGCTTGAAGGTGTCAGGATGGGGGCAAGTAAGGTGGTGAGAAGGCTGGAGGGCGTGTCCTGTGAGGAGCACCTGAGGAGCCTGCGGCACTGGACATCAAGTTGCCCCAGAGCTGAACTCTTTCCCTTGGGCATCTTCCCCGCCGTGCAGAAATGCCTGTGCCCTCTTCTATGGAATAACCTCTGCTCTGGGATTTCCCAAGTGCTGCTTCTGTTGCTACTGTCCAGGTTCCCAGGTGATGCTCTCAGCTTTCAGCAGCCTCTCCTTGCTGCTCCACAGGGTGAGTAATTTTTGAAATGCCACTTAAGTATATTGTGCAGTTGAAATAAACTTGTGCACCAACTCAGAACAAGCATTTTTGTTGTTCCATGCTCGGCCCTTGTGAAGCACCACCCCATGCCTCAGGTATTCACAGAAGTGTTGAAGTTGATGAAGATCTTGAAGATCTTTGAGTCTAACCCTAAGCCTAACACTGCCAAGCCCAGCACTAGACCATGTCCCATACAACACTTCCACATGGCTTTCAAACACCTTCAGGGGTGGAGACTCCACTACTTCCCTGGGCAGCCTCTGCCAGAGCCTGAGAACTCTTTTGGCGAAGGAAACTCTTTGGATTTTCAGTCTAAACCTCCCCTGGTACAACCTGAGGCCCTTTTTTCCTGTCCTCTCACTGGTTACTTAAGAGTGGAGACCAGCGTCCAACTCAGCACAAACAGCTTTCCGGGAGCTGCAGAGAGCGATGAGGTCTCCTCTCAGCCTCCTCTTCTCCAGGCTACACAGCCCCAGGTCCCTCAGCTGCTCACAGAAACCCTGGCCTCCAGACTCTTCCCCAGCTCCACCCCATTCTCCGGACATGCTCCAGCCCCTCAGTGTCTATCTTGCACTGAGGGTTCCAAAGCTGAACCCGTAGTTGAGGTGTGGCCTCTCCAGCATCTAGTGCAGGGGGACCATCCCTTCCCTGCTCCTGCTGGCCACCCCTTGGCTGATCCAAGCCAGGATGCTCTTGGCCTTCGTGGCCACCTGGGCCACTGCTGGCTCCTGGTCACCTGCTGTCAAGCAGCACACTTAAGGCTTTTTCCACTTGGAAAAAATCCCAACAAGCAGTAGAGAACAGTCACAATATCATCCCAAGAACTGACCAGAGCCAACCAACTCCCTCCAAACCTGCCGCTTTCCCTAACCTAAATTCCCAGGGATTTTCCACCCTGTCAAGCTTTAAGAACAACTGCACGTGACCAATTTGTCATCGACTGCAAGTGGCTGCAGGACGGCCGTGTCTTTGGGCAGTTGGCTGCTGGCCGCTGGAGGGGAGATGGGGCCAGCTCCGCCCTGCCAGCCCCTGTGGGGCATGATGCCCCAAATTTCTCCCCCCAGATTTGTGCCCCGAGACAGACCAAGGCACTTTGCCACACAGTTCTTGTGATGGGCAGGAGGAGGTGTGTCCTTTGGTCAGCACGGCAGAGTGACCGGAGACTGACAGGAGCCACGCATTCCCTCCAAAGCCATCTGGGAACAACATACTTTGCTTTAACATCAAGGCTAGGTCTCAGTTACAATATTCAGTGGGGTGGGGATAGCTGCTGCTGACATCCCTGGTCTCCACGGCCAGCAAATCCCTGGGGCGAGCGGCAAGGGGTGGCACAGTGGGGCCCTTCCCAGACTTTCTGGGTGCATTGCCAGCAGCAGAGAAACCCCAGGTTATTTATTGCCACCAAAATCTGTGCCTAATTCAGCCAAGAAGAAGCAGCTGATGAGCTCTTCTACAAACAACTGAGTCTAGTCTCAAGATCGCTACCTCTAGTCCTTGTGGGAGACTTCAATTTCCCAGATATAGGCTGGGAGTATAATACAGCAGAAAGGAAGCAGTCCCGGAGGTTCGTGGAGTGTGTGGAAGACAACTTCCTCACACAGCCAGTGAGCGATCCGACAAGGGACGGTGCCCTCCTGGACCTGCTGTTTGCGAACAGAGAAGGACTGGTGGGGGATGTGAAGGTTGGAGGACGCTTGGGGCAAAGCGATCATGAGATGATAGAGTTCTCAGTGCAGGGTGAGATGAAGAAGGTGGAGGTTAGCAGAAGAGTCGCCCTCAACATTCAGAGAGCAGACTTTGGACTGTTCAGAAGGCTGTTGGGAAAAGTCCCATGGGAGGCGCTCCTTGAGGGCAAAGGTGTCCATGAGGGCTGGGCGCTCTTCAAGAAGGAACTCCTCGCAGCTCAGGGGAAAGCCGTCCCCAAGTTCTGGAAAATTAGCCGGAGGGGTAAGAAACCAGCATGGTTGAGTAGGGAGGTCCTGAGAGACATCAATAGGAAGAGGAAGGTCTATGACCTCTTGAGGAAGGGGCAGGCATCCTGGGTGGACTATAGGGAGGAAGCCAGAAAGTGCAGGGAAAAAGTCAGAGTGCTAAGGCCCAACTAAAAATGCGATTGGCCAAAACTGTGAAAGACAACAAAAAGTCTTTCTACAAATACATCAACAGCAAAAGGAGGGGTAGGGAGAATCTCCAGTCCCTAGTAGATGCAGAGGGAACAACAGTAACAGGGGACGAAGACAAGACTGATGTACTCAATGCCTACTTTGCCTCAGTCTTTAACAGTAAGGAAAATTGTCCCCTCTGTGCACAACCCCAGGGGTTGGAAGAGAAGTATGAGGTTCCCAAGGTCCAAGAGGAGGTGGTTAGAGACTTGCTTGCCCGGCTAGATGCCGACAAGTCTATGGGGCTGGATGGAGTCCACTCAAGAGTTTTGAGGGAACTGGCGGATGTGCTGGCCAAACCCCTTTCCATCATCTTCCAGCAGTCCTGGATGACTGGGGAGGTTCCGCTGGACTGGAGGCTGGCTGATGTCGTGCCCATCTATAAGAAGGGGCACAGGGAGGATCCGGGGAACTACAGGCCTGTCAGCCTGACCTCGGTACCGGGGAAAGTCATGGAGCGGGTGATCTTGAGTGCCATCATGAAGCACTTGCAAGAGAACCGCGTGATCAGGCCCAGTCAACACGGGTTCATAAAAGGCAGGTCTTGCCAGACTAATCTAATCACCTTCTATGACCAAGTGACTAAACTCTTGGACAAGGGAAAGGCTGTGGATGTGGTCTTCCTGGACTTTGGAAAGCCTTTGATAGAGTTTCTCGTAGCATTCTGCTTTGGAAACTGTCGGCCTCTGGCCTGGATGGGTGCACACTCTCCTGGGTGAAAAACTGGTTGAATGACCAGGGCCAGAGGGTGGTGGTAAATGGATTTAAATCCAGCTGGAGGCTAGTGACAAGTGGGGTTCCCCAGGGCTCAGTGCTGCGTCCAGTCCTGTTTAATGTCTTTATCAACGACCTGGATGAAGGCATTGAGTCCTCCCTTAGCAAGTTTGCAGATGACACCAAGCTGGGTGGAAGTGTGGATCTGCTGGAGGGTCGGGAGGCTCTGCAAAGGGACCTGAACAGGCTGGACTGCTGGGCTGAGACCAACGGCATGACGTTTAACAAGGCCAAATGCCGGGTCCTGCACTTGGGGCACAACAACCCTAAGCAGAAGTACAAACTAGGAGAGACCTGGCTGGAAAGCTGCCAGGAGGAGAAGGACCTGGAGGTGCGGGTTGACAACCGACTGAACATGAGCCAGCAGTGTGCCCAGGTGGCCAAAAAGGCCAATGGCATCTTGACTTGTATCAGGAACGGCGTGACCAGCAGGTCCAGGGAGGTTATTCTCCCCCTGTACTCAGCACTGGTGAGACCACACCTCGAGTACTGTGTTCAGTTCTGGGCCCCTCACCACAAGAGGGATGTTGAGGCTCTGGAATGAGTCCAGAGAAGAGCAACGAAGCTGGTGAAGGGGCTGGAGACCAAATCTTATGAGGAGCGGCTGAGAGAGCTGGGGTTGTTCAGCCTGGAGAAGAGGAGGCTGAGGGGAGACCTTATTACTCTCTACAACTACCTGAAGGGAGGTTGTGGAGAGGAGGGAGCTGGCCTCTTCTGCCAAGTGACAGGGGAGAAGACGAGAGGGAATGGCCTCAAGATCCGCCAGGGGAGATTTAGGCTCGAGATTATAAAAAATTTCTTCACGGAAAGGGTGGTTAGGCATTGGAACAGTCTGCCCAGGGAGGTGGTTGACTCATCTTCCCTGGAGATGTTTAAGGTTAGGGTAGACGAGGTGCTTAGGGGCATGATTTTGGGACTGGTGGGAATGGTTGGACTCAACGATCCAGTGGTCTCTTCCAACATGGTCATTCTGTGATTCTGTGTGTGATTCCATCCCCTGCTGCATCTCTTTCTGCTCCATCTGGTGCATCTGCTGTTGCATATGCTGCTGCTTCATCTACTCCTGCATCTCCTCTTAAATCTCCTGCTGCTTCATCTCCTTCTGAAGATTCTGCTTAATCTACTGCTGAACATGCATCCCCGGCTGCATTTCCTGCTGCTGCATCTCCTGCTTCATATCCTACCGCGTCTCCTCCTGCAGCATATCTTGCTGCATTTCCTTCTGCTGCATCTCTTGCTGCATCATCTGCTGCAGCAACTTCTGCTGCTACATCTCCTACTGAATCTGCATCTCCTGATGCATCTGCTGCTGCATCTATTGCTGCTACATCTGCTGCCTCTGCAGGTGCATCTGCATCACCTGCTGCTGCATCACTTGCTGCATTACCTCCTGCTGATTAATCAGCTACTCCATTTCCTGATGCTTCATGTACTGCTGCATCTCCTGCTACACTTGCTGCTTCTGCTTCTCCTTCTACCTGATGTCCTCCTGCATCTCCTGCTGCTGCATCTGCTGCTTCATCTCCTGCTGCAAACTCTGCGGATGCATCTGCAGATCATCTTCAGAAGCATCTCCTTTTCCTGCTGCATCTGCTGCTCAATCATCTATGGATGCACCTAGTGCTTCTGCATTTCAGCTGCATATCCTGTTGAAGGCATCTGTGGCTGCATCTCCTGCTGAATCTCCTGTTTCACTTCCTGCTGTAACTGCTGATGCTTATGTTGCTATTTCATCTCCTGCTTCATCTTCTGCTAAATCTTCTTCTGCAGAATCTCCTCTAGCATCTCCTGCTACTATTCCTGCTGATGTATCTCCTGCTGCATCTCCTACTGCATCCCCTGCTGCTGAATCTCCTTCAATATCTCCTGCTGTATCTCCTGCTGCATTTTCTACTGAATCTCCTGCTGCAGAATCTGCTGATGCATTTCCTGCTGATGCATCTCCTTCTGAATCTCCTGCTGCTGCAACTCCTGCTGAATCTGCTGCTGCCTCTGGTGCGGCTGCATATTTATTTACTGCATATCCTGCTGCTGCATCTCCGGCTGCTGCATCTCGTTCTGCTACATCTCCTTCTGCATCTCCTGCTACAGCATCTCCTGCTGTATCTGCTGAATTTGCCGTTGCATTTGCTGCTGCTTCATCTACTGCTGCATCTCCTGATAGGTCTCCTGCTGCTGCTTCTGCTGTTGCATCCTCTTCCACTGCATCTGCTGCTGCATCTGATGCTACTTTCTCTCTTGCTGCATTTACTGCGACTGCATCTCCTGCTATGTTTCCTTCTGCTGCATCTTCTTCTGCATCTCCCTCTGTGTCTCCTGCTACTACATCCCCTGCTGCTGCATTTCCTGCTGAATCTCCTGATGCTGCAACTCCATCTGCATCTTCTGCCGATGCATCTCCTGCAGAATCTGCTGCTGCTGCATCTCCTGTGGCATCTGCTTCTGATGCATCTGCGGCTACATCTCTGCTGATGCATCTCTTGCTGTATTTCCTGCTTCACCTGCTAATGCATCTGTGGCTGCTCTATGTCCTGCTACATCTCGTCATCCTGCATATCCTGCTGCATCTGCTGAAGATTCTCTTCCTATTGCTTCTCCTGCTGAATCTGCATTTCCTGCTGCATCTGCTCCTGCATCTCCTGCTGCTGCATCTCCTGCTGAATTAGCTGCTGCTGCATCTGCTTCTACATGTACGTTATAACTTTCTACGTTTGCTGCCTCATCTCCTGGTTCATCTGCTAATGAACCTCCTGCTGCTGCATTTCCTGCTTCACCTTAAACTGATGCATCTGTGGCTTCATCACCTGATATGTCATCTCCTGCTACATCTGCTGCAGTATTTCCTGATGGAGTATCTGCTGATCCTGCATCTACTGCTGCATTTCCTGCTGCATCTGCTGCTGCTCTGCTGCTGATTCATCTCCTGCCAAATCTCCTGCTACATATCCTGCTGCTGCACCTCCTAATGCGTCTCATGATAATGCTTCATCTCCTGCTACTGCATCTCCTGCTGCACCTACTGCTGCTGCATTTCCTGCTGAATCTTCTGCTGCTGCATCTCCTGCTGATAGGTCTGATGCAGCATCTCTTGATCTTGCATCTCCTGCTGCTGCATTACCTGCTTCTGCATATACTGCTGCCATTCCTGCTAATGCATCTCCTTATGGTGAATCTATTTTTGCATCTCCTTCTTCTGAAACTCCTGCTGCTCTATTACCTTCTGCATCGATTCCTGCTGCATGTCCTTCTTCTGCATCTCCTACTGCTGCATCTGCTTCTGCATCTCCTACTGCTGCATCTCCTGCTAAACCTGCCAAATCTGCATTTCTTGCTGCTTTATTTCCTGCTCTTCAATCTCCTTCTGCTGAATCTCCTCCTGAATCTCCGGAGGCATCTCATGCTGCTACATATCCTGCTACATCCCCTGACGTATCTCCTTCTAAATATATGCTTCTTCTGCTGCTGAATATCCTCCTGCTGAATATGAATTTGTGTAATTGTCCCAAATTCTTGGTAACTGTAACCAAATTTTGCGTAATTATCTTCTAATTTGTCTCAAAGTTATGGGCAATGGTGATTCAAGTCATTAAAATCTTCCACAAGTTTCGTGTATTTGTCTCTACAGTTTTGATAGTTGTGTTCCTATGGAGGGAAATTGTCACCAAACGTTGGGTAATTGACCCCAAATTCTAAGTAATTGTCTCCCATTTTTGCGTAATTGTCTCCAAACGGTGTGTCCTTTTCGACAAATGTTGGAGAAATTGTCCCTAAATAGGGGGTCATTTTGCCCCAATTTTTAGTAATTGTCGCCAAATGTTCTGTCGTTTTCCCAAATTTCAGCAATTGTCTCCAAATTTGGGTAATTGTCCCCAAATCCTGAGTAACTGTCTCCAAATTTTGGGTAATTGGCCCAACATGTCTAATAATTTTTCTCACATTTGGTGAATTTGTCCCCAAATGGTGGATAATTGTCCCCAAATGTCGGATAATTTTCACCCGATTTGGGGTTATTGCCTCAAAATTTTAGGTAAGTTTGCCCACGTTTTTAGTAATTGTAACCCCCTTGTTGGGTTATTGTCACCAAATTTTGAGTACTTTTTCCCAAATTTTGAGTCATTCTCTCCAAATTTGGGGTAATTGCCCTCAAATTTTGAGTAATTCTCTCCCAATTTTGGGTAATCCTCCTCAAATTTTTGGTAACTGTCTCCAAATTTCTTGAAATTATCCTCAAACTTTGGGTAATTGCCTCCCCAGTTTTGAGGACCTATCTCAAAACGATGGACATTTTCTCCAAATTTTGTTAATTGTCCCCGGATTTGGGGTAACTGTCACCAAATTTTGAGTCATTTTCACAAGATTTCTTATTGTTTTCATCGAATTTTGTATCATTGTCCCCAAATTAGGGTCACTTTCCTGAAATTTAGAGTAATTGTGCTCATAGGTTTGGTAACGGCCGCAAAATGTGGAGCATTCTCTCAAAATGTTGGGCAACCGTCTCCCACTGTTGGGTAATTGTCCCTAAAATTCTTGTAGTTTGCCACGCATTTTGCCTAATTGTCACCAGATTTTGAATAATCCTTATGAAATTTGGGGTAACTGCCTCCAAATTTGGGGTAATTTTGCCACAATTTGTGTAATTCTCTGAATATTTCAGGTAATCGTGGCCAAAAATTTGTGGTAATTGTCGTCAGAATGTTGGGTAATTTGCCACAAATTTTGAGAAATTGTCCCAAAGTCTTGGGAAATTGCCTCCAAATTTTGAGTAATTTTCCCAAATCCTCTTGTAATAGTCCCCGGGTTGAGGGTAAGTGCGCCCGAGTTTATGGGAGTTGTCTCAGAATTTTGAGTAACTGTCCCCAAATATCTTGTCATTTTCCTCAAATTTTGTGCAGATGTCCCAGACATTCTCTAATTATCCCCAAATGTGGGGTAATTGTCCTCCAGTTTTAAGTAATTGCCACAACATTTCTTACGATTTTACCTCGATTTTTGTATAATTGTCCCCAGTCTCGGGTAATTTTCCTCAAGTTTAGAGTAAATGTCTGCAGATTTGGGGTATTTTCCAGCAAAATCTGGACGGTCGTCTCAAAATCAGGCGTAATTTTCCACCAATTTTGTGTAATTGTCCCCAAATCTTGCATCATTTTCTCCAAACCCTGGGTCATTTCCCCCAAATCGAGGTAAATGTCAGACTATTTTGAGTCATGTTCTCCAAATGTTGGGCAATTGTCTCCCAGTTTGGGGTAATTGTCTCAAACTCTTGGGTAATTGTCCTCCAATTTTAGGCAATTGTCCACAAACGTTGAGGAATTCTCTCCAGATTTTGGGTAAGTGTCCAAAAATTGGAGTTGGGTTTCGGGTTAGTGTTTTATGGTTAGGGGTAGGGTGTTGTCTCCACATTTGGGGTAATTGTCCCCAAATTTGGGTAATTGTCCCCAGATTTTAAGTCATTTCCTCCAAACTTGGGGTCATTACTCCCAAGTTTTCAGTAATTGTGCACAAGTTTGAAATAACTGCCTAAAAACTTCTAGTAATCGTCGCCCGCCAGGCTTTGAGTCATTAGCCCCAGATTTGTAATAATCGTCGCAAATTGTTGAGGCATTTTGCCAAATTCTTAGGCATTGTCTCAAAATTGTGTGTATCTTCCCACAAATTTTGTGTCATTTTCCCGAAAATTCGTGTAATTGTCCCAAATTCTCGGTAACTGTAACCAAATTTTGAGTAATTGTCTTCTAATTTGTCTCAAAGTTATGGGCAATGGTGATTCAAGTCATTAAAATCTTCTACAAGTTTCGTGTATTTGTCTCTACAGTTTTGATAGTTGTGTTCCTGCGGAGGGAAATTGTCACCAAACGTTGGGTAATTGACCCCAAATTCTAAGTAATTGTCTCCAATTTTGGCGTAATTGTCTCCAAATGGTGTGTCGTTTTCGACAGATGTTGGGGAAATTGTCCCTAAACAGGGGGTCATTTTGCCCCAATTTTTAGTAATTGTCCCCAAATGTTCTGTTGTTTTCCCAAATTTCAGCAATTGTCTCCAAATTTGGGTCATTGTCCCCAAATCCTGAGTAACTGTCTCCAAATTTTGGGTAATTGGCCCAACATGTCTAATAATTTTCCTCAAATTTGGTGTATTTGTCCCCAAATGGTGGATAATTGTCCCTAAATGTCGGATAATTTTCACCCGATTTGGGGTTATTGCCTCAAATTTTTTGGTAAGTTTGCCCACATTTTTAGTAATTGTAACCCCCTGGTTGGGTAATTGTCACCAAATTTTGAGTACTTTTTCCCAAATTTTGAGTCATTCTCTCCAAATTTGGGGTAATTGCCCTCAAATTTTGAGTCATTCTCTCCCAATTTTGGGTAATCCTCCTCAAATTTTCGGTAACTCTCTCCAAATTTCGGGAAATTATCCGCAAACTTCGGGTAATTGCCCCCCCAGTTTTGAGGAGCTATCTCAAAATGATGGACATTTTCTCCAAATTTTGTTAATTGTCCCCGGATTTGGGGCAACTGTCACCAAATTTTGAGTCATTTTCACAAGATTTCTTATCGTTTTCATCCAATTTTGTATCATTGTCCCCAAATTAGTGTCCCTTTCCTGAAATTTAGAGTAATTGTGCTCATAGGTTTGGTAACTTTCGCAAAATGTGGATCATTCTCTCAAAATGTTGGGCAACCGTCTCCCACTGTTGGGTAATTGTCCCTAAAATTCTTGTAGTTTGCCACGCATTTTGCGTAATTGTCACCAGATTTTGAATAATCCTTATGAAATTTGGGGTAACTGCCTCCAAATTTGGGGTAATTTTGCCACAATTTGTGTAATTCTCTCCATATTTCAGGTAATTGTGGCCAAAATTTTGTGGTAATTGTTGGCAAAATGTTGGGTAATTTGCCACAAATTTTGAGAAATTGTCCCAAAGTCTTGGGAAATTGCCTCCAAATTTTGAGTAATTTTCCCAAATCCTCTTGTAATTGTCCCCGGGTTGAGGGTAAGTGCGCCCGAGTTTATGGGAGTTGTCTCAGAATTTTGAGTAACTGTCCCCAAATATCTTGTCATTTTCCTCAAATTTTGTGCAGATGTCCCAGACTTTCTCTAATTATCCCCAAATGTGGGGTAATTGTCCTCCAGTTTTAAGTAATTGCCACAACATTTCTTACGATTTTACCTCGATTTTTGTATAATTGTCCCCAGTCTCGGGTAATTTTCCTCAAGTTTAGAGTAAATGTCTGCAGATTTGGGGTATGTGCCGGCAAAATCTGGACAGTCGTCTCAAAATCAGGCGTAATTTTCCACCAATTTTGTGTAATTGTCCCCAAATCTTGCATCATTTTCTCCAAACCCTGGGCAATTTCCCCCAAATCGAGGTAAATGTCAGACTATTTTGAGTCATGTTCTCCAAATGTTGGGCAATTGTCTCCCAGTTTGGGGTAATTGTCTCAAACTCTTGGGTAATTGTCCTCCAATTTTAGGCAATTGTCCACAAACGTTGAGGAATTCTCTCCAGATTTTGGGTAAGTGTCCAAAAATTGGAGTTGGGTTTCGGGTTAGTGTTTTATGGTTAGGGGTAGGGTGTTGTCTCCACATTTGGGGTAATTGTCCCCAAATTTGGGTAATTGTCCCCAGATTTTAAGTCATTTCCTCCAAACTTGGGGTCATTACTCCCAAGTTTTCAGTAATTGTGCACAAGTTTGAAATAACTGCCTAAAAACTTCTAGTAATCGTCGCCCGCCAGGCTTTGAGTCATTAGCCCCAGATTTGTAATAATCGTCGCAAATTGTTGAGGCATTTTGCCAAATTCTTAGGCATTGTCTCAAAATTGTGTGTATCTTCCCACAAATTTTGTGTCATTTTCCCGAAAATTCGTGTAATTGTCCCAAATTCTCGGTAACTGTAACCAAATTTTGAGTAATTGTCTTCTAATTTGTCTCAAAGTTATGGGCAATGGTGATTCAAGTCATTAAAATCTTCTACAAGTTTCGTGTATTTGTCTCTACAGTTTTGATAGTTGTGTTCCTGCGGAGGGAAATTGTCACCAAACGTTGGGTAATTGACCCCAAATTCTAAGTAATTGTCTCCAATTTTGGCGTAATTGTCTCCAAATGGTGTGTCGTTTTCGACAGATGTTGGGGAAATTGTCCCTAAACAGGGGGTCATTTTGCCCCAATTTTTAGTAATTGTCCCCAAATGTTCTGTTGTTTTCCCAAATTTCAGCAATTGTCTCCAAATTTGGGTCATTGTCCCAAATCCTGAGTAACTGTCTCCAAATTTTGGGTAATTGGCCCAACATGTCTAATAATTTTCCTCAAATTTGGTGTATTTGTCCCCAAATGGTGGATAATTGTCCCTAAATGTCGGATAATTTTCACCCGATTTGGGGTTATTGCCTCAAATTTTTTGGTAAGTTTGCCCACATTTTTAGTAATTGTAACCCCCTGGTTGGGGTAATTGTCACCAAATTTTGAGTACTTTTTCCCAAATTTGAGTCATTCTCTCCAAATTTGGGGTAATTGCCCTCAAATTTTGAGTCATTCTCTCCCAATTTTGGGTAATCCTCCTCAAATTTTCGGTAACTCTCTCCAAATTTCGGAAATTATCCGCAAACTTCGGGTAATTGCCCCCCAGTTTTGAGGAGCTATCTCAAAATGATGACATTTTCTCCAAATTTTGTTAATTGTCCCCGGATTTGGGGCAACTGTCACCAAATTTGAGTCATTTTCACAAGATTTCTTATCGTTTTCATCCAATTTTGTATCATTGTCCCCAAATTAGTGTCCCTTTCCTGAAATTTAGAGTAATTGTGCTCATAGGTTTGGTACTTT
>JAUNZM010000856.1:0-87784 GCA_033459285.1 Clamator glandarius | reverse complement strand
TTCTTCATTTCCTGCTGCTGTATCTCCTCCTGCTTCATCTCCTACTGCTGCATCTCCTGTGGAATCCGCTGCTTCTGCATCTCCTGGTGATTCATGTCCTGTTGCATCCACTGCTGCTGCAAATGCTGCTGCATCCCGTGCTGCTGCATCTCCTGCTGCATCTTGCTGCTAGATCTCCTAACGTATCTCCTGCTGATTCATCTCCTGCTGCATCTCGGGCTGCTGCATCTCAGGCTGCTGCTTCTCGGTCTGCTGCATCTGCTGCTGCAGCATCTGCTACTGCATCTCCTGCTTCCTTTTCTGCTTCTGAATCTCCTGCTCCTGCGTCTGCTTTTGCATCTTCTACTGCATCTTTTGCTGCAGCATCTCCTGCTCTGTATCTTGCTGCATCTCCTCCTATGGCATCATTTTGTCCTGCCTCCCTTGCTGCATCTTTCTTCTATGTCTCATGCTGTTGCATCTCCTGCAGCTGCATCTCCTGTTACATGTCCTGCTGCAGCATCTCCTGTTACATCTCCTACTGCTGGATCTACTTCTGAATCTCCTGTTCCTTCATCTCCAGCTGCCTCTCTTCCTGCTGAATATCCATTTGCAGCTCTTACTTCTGCATCTCCTGCTGCTGCATCTCCTGCTGTATCTCGTTCTACTGCACCTCTGGCTGCATCTCCTGATGCATCTCCTGCGGCTTCACCCCCTGAAGCTGCATTTCCAGCTACATCTCCTGCTGCAGTATCCCCTGCTGCTGCATCTCCTGCAAAATCTCCTGCTGCATCTCCTGCTGCTGCATTTCCTTCTATATCTGCTGCTGCTTCATCTCCTCCTACTGTATCTCCTGATACTTCTTCTACTTCTACCTCTCCTGATGCTGAACCTCCTTCTGCTGCATCTCCGGCTGCTGCATTTCGTGCAACATCTTATGCTAATGCTTTTCCTTCTGCTGCATCTACTGCAGCATCTCCTTTTGCTGATTCTCGTGCTGCCTCATCTGCTGCTGCTGCCTCTACTCCTGAATTTGCTGCTGAATCTCCTGCTGCATATCCTACTGATGCATCTCCTGCTGATGCATCTCCTGCTGCTCCATCTCTTGCTGCCACATCTCCTTCTGATGCATCTCCTGCTGCTGTATCTCCTGCTTAATTTGCTGATAAATCTGCATCTCCTGCTGCTGCATTTCTTGCTGAATATGGTGCTGCTTCATTTTCTGCTGCATCTCGTCTGCTTCTATTGCAGCTGCACCTCATGTTGCATCTCTTCCTGCTGCACCTCCTGCTGAATCTCATGCTGCTGCATCTCTTTCTGCATCTGCTGCATCTTCTGCTGCTGCATCTCTTTCTGCATCTTCTCCTGCATCTTCTTCTCATGAATATCCTGCTACTACATTTCCTGCTGCATCTCCTCCCGATTCATCTCCTGCTAATGCATCTCCTGCTGCTGCTTCTCATGCTGCATCCCCTGCTGCATCTACTCCTTTTTTTCCTGGTGCCTCTCCTGCAGCTTCATCTCCTTCTGCTGCAATTTCTTCTGCTGCATCTTCTGCTTCATCTTCTCTTACATCTGCTGCTGCTGCATCTGCTACTGCATCTCCGCTTCATCTTCTGCTGCTGAATCTCCTTCTGCTGCATCTCCTGCTGCTGCATCTCTTGCTGAATGTCTTGCTACATATCTGCTGCTGCATCTCCTGATGCCTCATCTGCTGGTGCTTAATTTGCTACTGTGTCTCATGCTGATGCGTCTGCTGTTGCATCTCCTGCTGCATCTTTTGCTGATGCATATGTTGCTCCTACATTTTCTGATGCATCTTTTGCTGCTGCATATTTCTCTGCATATCCTGCTGCATCTCTTCCTGCTGCAACTCCTGCTGAATCTACTACTGCTGCATCTGAAGCATGTGCTGCTGTATCTTGTGCTGCATCTCCAGTTACATTTACTGCTGCTGCATCTACGGCTGCTGCATTTCCTGCTGCATCTCCTGCTGCATCTCCTCCTGCTGCATCTCCTGCTGCATCTCCTGCTACATGTCCTGCTGCTCTATGTCCTCCTGCTGGATCATCTCCTGTGTCTCCTGCTGCTGCATCTCCTGCTGCATCGCCTGCTACATGTCCTGCTGCTCTATGTCCTCCTGCTGTATCATCTCCTGTGTCTCCTGCTGCTGTATCTCCTGCTGCATCTCCTGCTGCAACTCCTTCTGATTCATCATCGAATTCATCTCATGATGCTGCTCTTCTGCTTCATCTCCTGCTTGTCCATATTCTGCTGCATCTAATTCTGCTACATACCCTCCTGCATCTCCAGCTGCTGAATCTCCTCCTGCAACTCCTGCTGCTGAATCATCTACTGCTGCATCTCCTGCGTAATTTCCTGCTGCTGCATCTCCTGCGTAATCTCCTGCTGCTGCATCTCCTGCTGATATACTTCATTTTATGCATCTCCTGCGGCAGCATCTCCTGCAGCTGCCTCTCCTAATGGATCTCCTGTGCTGAATCTCCTGCTTCATCTCCTTCTGCTGCATATCTTGCTGCGGCATCTCCTAATGAATCTCCTCTTGCTCAATTTCCTGCTGTATATACTGCTACTACATCTCCTGCTACTGCATCTCCTTCAGCATCTCCTGCTACATCTCTTGCGGCTGCATCTCATGCTACATGTCTTGCGGCTGTATCTCCTGCTGCTGTATCTCTTGCTGCATCCACTGCGGCTGCATCTCCTGCTGCATCTCCTTCTGCTGCTTTTCATTCTATGCATCTTCTTCTCTGCATCTCCTGTTGCTCCATCTCCTGCTGCTACAAACCCTGCTCTGTCTACTGCTGCTGCATTTCCAGATGCATATTCTGCTACTGAATTTCCTGCTTCTGCATCTGCAGCATTTGCTGCAGCATTTGCTGCTACATTTGCTGCTACTTCACTTACTGCTGCATATCCTGTGAAATATATTGCTGCTGCATCTCCTTCGGCTGCATCTGCTGCTGCATCTCCTTCGGCTGCATCTGCTGCTGCTGGATCTCTTCCTGCATGCCCTGCTTCGGCATTTGCTGCTTCATATCCTTCTGATGTATCTGTGGATTCTTCTCATAATGCTACTGTCTTCTGGATCTCCTGCTGCTGAATCTCCTGCTGCTGCATTCGCTGCTGCATGTCCTGCTGCTGCATCTCTTGCTGATGCATCTGCTGATGTATTTCCTGATTCATCTTCTGATGCTGCATATCCTGCTGCATCTCTTGCTGCTGCACCTCCTGCTGCTGCATCTCCTGGTGCTGCATCTCCTGCGGCTGCAGCTCATGCTGGACCTCCTGCAGCTGCATCTCTTGCTGCTGCATGTCATAGTGCATCTTCTTTTGAGACATCACCTGCTGCTGTATCTCCTGCGTATTCTCCTGCTGCAGAATCTCCTGCTGCAACTCCTGCTGCTACATTACCTGCTGCATCTCCTCTTGCTGCAACTCCTGAAGCTGCATCTCCTGTATCTGTATCTGCTGCTGCATATAGTGCTGCTGCATCTCCTGCTGCAACTCCTGCTGAATCTCCTGCTGTAGCATCTCCTGCTGCATCTCCTGCTGCATTTCTCATGATGCACCTCTTGCTGCATAATCTGGTGCTGCATCTCCTTCTGCTGCATCTCCTCCTGCTACATCTCATGCTGCAGCATCTCCTGCTGCATCTCCTGCTGCTTTTCTCATGATGCACCTCTTGCTGCATAATCTGGTGCTGCATCTCCTTCTGCTGCATCTCCTCCTGCTACATCTCATGCTGCGTCTCCTGCTGCTACATCTCCTGCTACTGCACATCCTGCTTATGTATATACTGCTGCATTTCCTGCTGCTGCATCTCCTGCTGCTGAAACTCTTTCTGCATCTCCTGCGACTGCATCTCCATCTGCTGTATTACCTGCTGCATCACCTCCTGTTGTATCTCCTTCTACTACATCTCCTACTGCTGCATCTGTTGCTGCATCTCCTGCTGCTCCATCTCCTCCATTTGCATCTCCTGATGCAACTCCTTCTGATTCATCATCGAATTCATCTCATAATCTCCTACTGCATCTCCTGCTGCTGTATCTCCTGCTTGTGCTTATTCTGCTGCATCTAATTTTGCTACATATCCTCCTGCATCTCCTGCTGCTGAATCTCCTGCTGCATCTCCTGCTTCATATCATGCTGGTGCATCTCATGCTGCATCTCCTCTTGCTTCATCTCCTCCTGCTTTATTTGCTGCAGCATCTCTTGCTGCTACATCTCCTGCTGATGCTTCTCCTGCTTCTGAATCTCCTTCTGCATCTCTTACTGCTGCATCTCCTTCTGGAACTACTACTGCAGCATCTGCTGAATCTGCTGCTGCTTCATCTACTGCTGCATCTCCTGCTTGTGGATCTCCTGCTGCATTTGCTGCTGCATCTTCTGCTGCTGCATCTGATGCAGTATCTGATGCTGCTGTAACTTTACTGCGGCTGAATATCTTGCTATATCTCCTTCTGCTGCATATTCTTCTCTGCATCTCCTTCTCTGCATCTCCTGCTGCTACATCTCCTGCTGAATCTCCTGTAGCATCTCTTATTTCTTCATCTCCTGCTGCTACAATTCCTGCTGCATATGATGCTGCTGCATTGCCTGCTGAATATCCTGCTTCTTCAACTCCTGCTGCTGCATCTCCTTCTGTATCTCCTGCTGATGCATCTCCTTCTGCATTTTCTACTGCTACATCTCCTGCAACTACATCCCCTGCAACTACATTTCCTGCAACTACATCCCCTGCTGCTGAATCTCCTGCTGCATGTCCTGCTGCTGCAATACCTGCTGCATCTACAGCTACTGCATATTTTGCTGCAATTCCAGCTGCTGCATCTTCTGCTGCAGCATCTGTTGCATCTCATCCTGCTTCATTCTATTTTACTTAATTTGCTGGTGCATCTGCTGCTGTATATCATGCGGCTGCATATCATGCGACTGCATCTCCTGCTGCTACATCTCCTCTTGCATCTCCTGCTACATCTCCTGGTTTTGCATCTCCTGCTTCATCTCCTGCTACATCTCTTACCGCATTTCTCATGATGCACCTCTTGCTGCATATCCTGCTGCTGCGTCTCCTGCTTCTACATCTTCTGCTGCTACATCTCATGCTGCTGCTTCTGTTGCTGCATCTACTTCTTAAGTATATACTGCTGCATTTCCTGCTGCTGCATCTCTTGCTTCTGAATCTCTTGCTGCATCTCCTGCTGCTGCATCTCCTGCTTCAATATATACTGCTGTATTTTCTGCTGTTGAATTTCCTGCTGCATCTCCTGTAGCATCTCCTTCATCTTCTGTGGCTACATCTTATGCTGCATATGATGCTGCTGCATCTCCTGCTGAATTTCCTGCTGCATCTCCTGCTGCTGCATCTTTTGCTGCTGCATTACCTGCTGCATCTACAGCTACTGCATATCTTGCTGCATCTCCTGCTGCTACATCTCCTTCTGCATCTGCTGCTGCTACATCTCCTTTCTGCTGCATCTCCTCCAGCTGCATCTGCTGCAGCAGCTCCTGTTGAACCTGCTGCTGCCTCTCCTTCTGCTGCATCGCCTGCTGCATCTGCTGCTTCAGCTCCTCCTGCATCTCCTGCTCCATCTCCTTCTGCTGCATCTCCTGCTGCATGTACTGCTGCATCTCTTAATGCGTCATATCCTGATCATGCATCTCCTGCTGCATATCCTGCTGCATCTCTGCTGATGCTTTTTCGTGCTGAATCTCCTGTTATAATTCCTGCTGCTGCATCTTCTTTTGCATCTCCTGCTGCAACTCTTCCTGCTGCATCACCTGCTGCATGTCTTACCGCTGCAGGTGCAGGCTTAGTCTTAGTATTAGGGTTAGTTTTGGGGTTACGCTTATGTTTACATCTAAGGTTTGGGTTGGGGTATAGTTTAGGGTTAGGGTTTTGGTTAGGCTTTGTTTAGTGGTTGGGCCTAGGTTTAGCTTTAGGTTTAGGCTTAGTGTTTGTGTTAGTGTTAGTTTTGAGGTTAGGCTAATGGTTAAGACTAAAGATTTGGTTAGGGTATGGGTTAGGGCTAGGGTTAGTGTTAGGGGTAATGTTAGGCTAAGGTTATTGTTTCGATTAGAATTTGCTTAGTGTTTGGCGCTAGGTTTAGTTTTAGGTTTAGGGTTTGTTTTAGCATTATTTTTGGGGTTAGGGTTAGTATTAGGCGTAGGGTTTTGGTTAGGCTTTTGTGGTTGGTCTTAGGATTAGCTTTAGGTTTAAGGCTAGTGTTAGGATTAGTTTTTGGGTTATGCTAAATGGTTAAGACTAAGGGTAGGGTTAGGGTATTGCTTAGGGCTAGGGTTAGAATTCACGTTAGGGTTTCTGTTAGCCTTTGTTTAGTGGTTGGGCTTAGGTTTAGCTTTAGGTTTAGGGTTAGTATTAGTGTTACGGTTAAGTTTAGAGTTCGGCTTATGTTGGTTGTGCTTATGTTAAGTTTAGGGTTAGACTTATGATTAGGTCTAAGGCTTGTGTTAGGGTATAGGTTAGGGCTATGGCTAGAGTTAGGGTTAGGGTTTTGGTTAGGCTTTGTTTAGTACTTGGGGTTAGGTTTAGCTTTAGGTTTAGGCTTAGTGTTTGTTAGTTTTGAGGTTAGGCTAATGGTTAAGGCTAAAGCTTGGGTTAGGTTATTGATTAGGGCTAGGGTTAGAGTTATTGTTTTGGTTAGGATTTATTTAGTGTTTGGGCTAAGTTTAATTTTAGGTTTAGTGTTAGTGTTAGGATTAGTTTTGGGTTTAGACTTATGATTAGGGCTAAAGGCTTGGGTTTGTGTACAGGTTAGGACTAGGGCTAGGGTTTGGGTTAGGGTTCGGGTTAGCATTTCTGTTAGCCTTTGTTTAGTGGTTGGGCTCAGATTTAGCTTTAGCTTTAGGGTTAGTGTTAGTGTTACAGTTAAGTTTAGGGTTAGGCTGATGCATATCCTTATGCTGCATCTTCTGTTGCTGCATTTTCTGCTCTTGCATCTTCTTCTGCATATCCTGCTGCTTCATCCCTTGCTGCTGTAACCCTTGCTGCTGCATCTCCTGCTTCTGCATCTCGTGCTCCTGCATATCCTGCTGCTGCATCTGCTGCTGCTGTTTCTCTTCCTGATTTTTTGTGACTGCATCTCCTACAACATGTCCTGCTGCAGAATGTCCTGTTGCAAATTCTACTGCTGAATCTACTTTTGCAGCTACTGCTGCTGCATCTCCTGCTGCTGAATCTCCTGCTGCATCTCCTGCTGCATCTCTTCCTATTGCACCTCTGGCTGCATCGACTGATGCATCTCCTGCTGCTTCATCCTCTGAAGCTGCATCTCCTGCTGCAACTCTTGCTGCGGCATCCCCTGCTGCTGCATCACCTGTCGAATCTCCTGTTATATCTCTTGCTGTTGCATCTCCTGATGCACCTCCTACTTCGTCCCCTCCTTCTGTATCTCCTGCTGCATCTCCTACTGCTGCATCTCCTACTGCTGCATCGGCCGCACATTTCCTGCTGCATTTGCTGCTGCGGCATCTCCCCCTGCATCATTTCCTGCAGCAACTGCTTCTGCATCTGCTGCTGCTTCTGAGTCTCCTGCTTCTGCATATGCTGCTGCATCTCCTCCTGCTGCATTTCTTGCTTCATCTGCTGCTTAATCTACTGCTGCATTTCCTGCTGCATGTTTTGTTGCTGCATCTCCTGCTGCTTCGTGTGATTTTGCATCTCCTGCTGCATCTCCGGTTGCTGCTTTACCTGCTTCATCTCATCCTGCATCATATCCTGCTGCATATGTTTCTGTATCTGCTGCTGCTGCATCTCTGCTGCTGCATCTCCTCCTGCTGAATCTCTTGTTGCTTCTCCTGCCGTATCTCCTGCTGCTTCTTCTATGTCTACCTCTCCTGATGCTGAACCTCCTGCTGCTGCATCTCCGGCTGCTGCATTTTCTGCAGCATCTCTTGCTGCTGCTTTTCCTTCTGCTGTATTTTTTTTCATCATCTCCTGCCACTGCAACTGCTGCTGCCTCATCTGCTGCTGATGTGTCCACTTCTGAATTTGCTGCTGAATCTCCTGCTGCATATCCTACTGATGCATCTCCTGCTGCTCCATCTCTTGCTGCCGCATCTCCTTCTGATGCATCTCCTGCTGCTGTATCTCCTCCTTAATCTGCTGATAAATCTGCATCTCCTGCTGCTGCTTCTCATGCTGTATCCTCTGCTGCATCTACTCTATCTTCTCCTGGTGCATCTCCTGCGGCTTCATCTCCTGCGGCTTCATCTCCTAATGCTACATCTCCTGCTTCATCTCCTTCCGCTGCAATTCCTGCTGCTGCATATTCTGCTTCATCTTCTCCTACATCTGCTGCTGCTGCATCTGCTACTGCATCTCCTGCTTCATCTTCTGCTGCTGAATCTCCTGCTGTAGTATCTGCTTTTGTATCTCCTTATGCATCTCTTGCTACTACATCTCCTGCGGCATCTCCTGCTGCATTATCTGATGCATCCCCTCTATGGCATCTCCTGCTGAATCTCCTGTTGCCGCGATTGAGAGACGGGAACACAGCTTGATACAAGCAAATTGTTCAACTTTATTGTTCAGCCAACATACATTTATATGGTTTTAGGCACGCGTGTTTCACATTGATTGGCTAATCGCTTTTACTCATCCTAAGCTAGCTAAGGCAGGACCGTTAGTCATGTGGTGATTACGCGAAAAGCAGGCGGCAAGTGGGTGGTTATCAGTAGTCACAGGCTGTTCTTTGCTCCAGGGTGTAGGCATCATTGCTAGCCGCAAGTTCCTTGTTTCTAAGTCCACCCGGGTACATGGTATCTTGTAAGCATTGCAACATTTGTCCTTCTTACAACAAGTTAACTCTTGTAAGCATTGCAACATTTGTCCTTATTACAACAAGTTAACTTATTAACCCTAAATTCAAGTAAGCCACATCTCCCCCTTTTTGTTTCAATTAACAGGTTTCTTCCCAAGGTCGGCGGCCAACTAACTCTAGGACATCCTGTGTTACTAACTTTTCTGTACTGGGGGTCTTGGTGATCATTTCCTGGTTTTGATTTATTCTTTGTTGAACAAGGAAAATTTTATTCACTGAAGCAGTTATTGATTTTTGCAAGCATTGCAGCACACACGGAATTATTATTAATATGGCACAAATCACTAAGAAAATAGAGATCCCTTGCTTAAGTAAATCCTTTATCCACCCAGAAATACCCCAAGAAGTTAACCATCCATCAAACCCATCTACTCCTTCTTTGACGAGTTTAACCCGTTCTCGCAATTCTTCGATCTGTCTGTGGATACTTTTAGAGTGGTCAGATAGATTCATGCAACACATTCCCTCAAATTCTTTGCAACCATGCCCATGAGCTAACAAGAGAAAATCAATAGCAGCACGATTTTGCAGTACAGCATGTCGCAAGCTATCTACATCATTGGCCAGGCCTGTAAGAATTTCAGAAGTTATGTTGAACTGTTTCACAGCCCAGCATGCTAAACTTTTAATTTTGGCCCAATTGGCTGCTGCCATCCCTCCCGGTAGGAAGAGGGACAAGGCTACTGTAGACCCTAAGGATCCCAGATTGACTTCATCATCACAATCTGGTTGTAATGTTCGCAGTGACCTTTTAGATTTTTGATGGCTTGTTAAGTTAAGTAGGTCTCTCATATGAGGTGCAAACAAGGTAAGCTTCCCAATATAGCAAGGCCCTCCTATTGGCTTAAAAGGGATTCCTGGCCATGCTCTATCTCCACAAATCAGAAAATACCCATTAGGCAACCTCAATTGCCCTGTGATGTCTTTTACATTCCTTGACCCTGCATGTTGTGATACATTCCAGTGGCTCGAGCTGCCCGACACATTTTGATACGCAACATAAAGGTTAGCCTTTTCCTTGTCTCCGTCGCGAATCAAGATCTCATGATATTCGTCTCCAAAAATATCACTCCAGATCCGTTATACCTTGGGGAATATTTTGTTTCTCTACCTGTTATCAGTAATACTCGCATTACATCCCACTCAATTTCTAGGCATTTATCACACCAGCGTTCCACTGTACAGCGGTTTAGCCACTGTGAAATCCCACAATTAGCACAAATTCTGCATATCCATGGATTGCATTTTTTACATTGAGGACAGTTAAGCTTCCATTTGTTGGCCTCTTGAACAGGGTCCATTCAGTTATTCCACGGTGTTATCTTCTGCATCATCCACAGGGTCAGAAGGAAGAAGATCTTTAGACGGTTGTTGTATCGTTTCTCGGAAAGGTCTTACAAATTTAGCTGGGATCCAACGGGGACCTCTTTCTGTGGAAACACAAGCATAGCCTCTTCCCCACGTGACAAGAGGATAGGGTCCCATTATCTTACCTGTTTCAGGGTCTCGGATCAATACCGGTGGCTTGATCTTAGGTTCAAAACAAGTACTTGTGCTAAAATGATGAATTACTGGAGGATTATTATCTAATAGGGAACAATTCAAAAAGTTAAAAACATATAAGGCTTTCTGTATTCGTTCTTCTGGTGTAACGGCCCCTACTCCCCCTTTTTGTTTCAACAAAAGACGTTTTAAAGTTTGGTGTGAGCGTTCTATTAGGGCTTGCCCTGTAGGAGAGTGAGGGATACCTGTGGTATGTAATATACCCCAAGAGGCAAAAAAGTTTTTCAAGGTCTTAGATACATATGCAGGACCATTATCAGTCTTAATTTGAGAGGGTACCCCTAAAGTGGCAAAAGCTCGCATGAAGTGTTTTTGTACGTCTCGTGCCCTTTCACCTACATGACACGAGGCAAGTAACATTCCTGAGAAGGTATCAACCGAGCAGTGGACATATTTTAAACGGCCAAATTCAGCGAAATGAGTGACATCAGTTTGCCAGAGTTGAAGGCTTTGCAATCATCTTGGATTCACTCCCCCTGCTACCGAAGGGAATGAGTGTCTTTGGCAGTCAGGACATACTGCAATGATATTATTGGCTTGTTGAACAGTAAGGTCAAATTGACGTCTAAGACCGGTAGCATTTTAATGGAAAAAGGAATGACTAAGTTTAGCTTGCGCTAGGCGGTCCGGTAGCACCTGTATTGGTAACGTAAGCAGGTCAGCTTGTCGGTTCCCTTCTGTAATAAAACCAGACAAAGAAGTATGAGATCGAACATGCATAATAAAGTAAGGGTGTAATCGAGAATTTAACAGAAAAATAAGTTCTTGTAATAATGCAAACAATGTTTCATGAGAGACATCTCGTAGCACCGAAGCTTCAGCTCAGCTAACAATTCCTGCAACGTAAGCAGAATCTGTGATTATGTTAATAGAGATGGACCATTTTCGAAAGACTCGGACTACCGCAGCTAATTCTACTATCTGTGGAGAACCCTGGATGATTTCTATATCAGAGTCCCATCGCTTGTGGGAATCATTCCACCAGGTAATGACCGATCGGTGTGATCTACCAGAACCATCAGCAAATACAGTTAAAGCTTGTAGGGGTTGGTCACTTCGCTTGGGTGCCAGTAAAAGCTGAAAATCAACACTAAGCAGCTTGTGAGAGGGCGGATGAGAGGTGAGTTGGCCCTTAAATCCCGTTAGAGCTATATTGATCGCGTCGGACTGTTGTTGCAGCCATTGTAGGTATACCTTGGTTATTGGCAAACAAATAAGAGCAAAGTCTCTTCCTGCTAAAGTTAGCAATCGTTGTCGAGCCCTAATAATCAGGGATGCGAACATCTCATGTTGTGTAGAAATTGTTTTTGTGGCTTGGTTAGGTAAAAATACCCACTCAGTGATTAGCAAAGGATCTGTTTTTTGGCAGTCCCATTGAAAGATTAGTGCATGAGGTTGTCGGGCCGGATTAAGAATAATCAGTTGAAAAGGCAAGTCCGGTTCCCACCAATGAGCTTGTCTAGAAGTGATGACTGCTGCAGCTTTCTGTAAGGAGGCAACAGCTTCAGGGCTAAGAGTTCGTGGAGCATTTAGGTCCGAGCTCCCTTTAAGCATTTCGAACAAAGGGCTTAAGTCTGTGTTGGTAATTCCTAAGAATGGTCTCACCCAATTGATTGTTCCCAACAGTTTTTGTACGTCATGTAGGGTTTTCACATCCGCCTGTATTTGTAGCGGCTGAGGGGTGATGGTTTGAGCTCTTATTCGCCATCCTAGGTATTTCCAAGGAGGCACCTTTTGAATTTTTTCCGGCGCAATACAGAAGCTTGCTGATTTTACAGCAGCTATGACAAGGGCCACGGCTTCCTCCATCACCTCTTGGTGTTGTGCTGCCACTAAGATATCATCCATATAGTGATATAGGAGCACAGTGGGCATTGCAGTTCTAACAGGGCTAAGTATTTTTGCCACATACCATTGACATATTGTGGGGCTATTTTTCATCCCTTGTGGCAGTACAACCCAATGATATCTTTGTAGAGGAGCCTGCATGTTGACGCTAGGAATTGAAAAAGCAAATTTGGGAGCGTCATCTGGATGCAGTGGAATGCTGAAAAAACAATCTTTGAGATCAATAACAGTTAAATGCCAATTTCGAGGGATCATAGTGGGTGACGGGAGCCCGGGTTGTAGGGCCCCCATGTCTTCCATAGCGTCATTAATTTTTCTAAGGTCATGGAGCAAGCGCCACTTGCCAGATGGTTTTTTAATAACAAAGACAGGCGAGTTCCAGGGGCTTGTCGAAGGTACAATGTGTCCCATTGACAATTGTTCATTAACTATTTCTCGTAGGGCGTGAAGCTTTTCCAGTGACAGGGGCCATTGATCAAGCCAAACAGGAGTCTCCGTTTTCCATGTTAGTTTCAGGGTTTCACGCCTCTCAATGACCCCTCCTAAAAATGCGTCTGGATTGTCACCCCCCACTGGGAAAGCACATCTCGCCCCCATAAAACCATGGGTACTGGTAAGACAAACGGTTTAATTGAGGCAACTTGTCCGTCTGAATTTTGTACCTGAATCATTTCTGTACTTTGGCGACTAGTTCCAAACCCGCCAATCCCTGCTAATGTTTGGAGAGCATTAGTTAAGGGCCATCTAGGGGGCCATTTAGCTTGAGAGATAACTTAACATCTGCACCTGTATCAATAATTCCACTTAACACGACTCGCTGGCCTCTACAAATGAGGGCGCATTGGCATGTAGGGCGTTTTTGTGAGATAGGCTGAGTCCAAAAAATTTGTGGCTCCCCCATAGACCCAAAGTCTCCCTGCCTCTGAGGAAGTAAATGGTCAGAAATCGGGGTGTGGTTTTCTTTAGGGATTAATACTAGTTGCGCAATGCAACTGCCTTCTGGTATCGTACAAGTGGGGAACGGGGTCCAAGCCATGATTTTAAGTTCTGATTTACTGTCAGAATCAATCACTCCAGGTAATACAAAGAGTCCTGACAGCGTGGTGGATGACCTTCCTAGTATTAGTGCCTGCATTCGAGGGGGCAGAGGACCTGCAACTTTGGTAGGTAGGAGATGGATGGAAGAATCAAGTAATGTTACTGTGTGGGCAGTTGCCAAGTCCAGGCCGGCGCTCCCTGCTGTTGCTGGGCGGAGGCTGGAAACACTACCCTCTCTTCCCCTTGTGTTTGCCGGGGTGCCGATCACGGAATTTGTGTCTGCACGTGCCGTGATCCCGCGCTCTGCAATCGGTTTCCCTGTATTGGGCGTCCTTGGGAATCGTACCTGGACCGGCACTGATTTGCATAATGGCGTCCTTTTTGACACTTGGGGCAGATCCCAGGTATCTGAGGCCGTCTTCCTGCATTGGCACTCAAGCAATCTTTCTTAAGATGTCCTGGCTTCCCGCATTCATAGCAGTTTCGAGGTTGGGGATTCACAGGACCGCGCATAGCTGCAAAGGCAGCGGCCATGGCCTCATACTTATGGTCTACAGTGCCAATTCTATTACAAGCTTCCACCATTTCGATTAAAGTAGGGCTCTGATTTGGAAGGGACTTCAGAAGCTTTTTACAATCAGCGTTAGCATTTTCCACAGCCAATTTAAGAAGGAGAATTTCCCGTGCCTCTGTGTTGTCAACTTGTTGTTCAAGGGCTTGTTTTAGCCTATCTATAAACTGCATGTACGGCTCGCGGGATTCTTGGGTAATGCTAGTAAATGCTTTTTGGGGTTTACCAAAATCAGGGACTTTCAGCAAGGCCCTTTTTGCCTCTTCTCGTCTGGCTTCAAGAGCCTCTCGAGGGATATCTCTAGCTTGGGTGGCTGGGTCTGAGAACTGCCCTGTTCCCGTAAGGTGTTCCATAGTTAGTGCAGCTAAGGTAGCATTAGCATGCCTCGTGTAACCCAACAAGACTGCTTGCAATCCTGTTCTCCATTGGGATTCCCACATTGTATATTGTGTTGGGGTTAGTAACAGCTGCGCAAGAGCTTTTAGATCATGTGGGGTCATAACATATGTATCGAATATCGAAGCCGCAAGGCTTGCAAAATAAGGAGAGGACAACCCATGTTCTGTTACCGTGCGGCGCAACTCCTTGATTACCGAAAAGGAAAGAGGTTCCCATTGAGCCTGAGCCCCTCCCCGTCCTTGATATATTACCGGGGCTACTATAGTTCTGGCTATCTCCAATTCCCCCTCCTTTATCGCTTGACGCTTAATCTTTCCCCAAACTTCATGAGGATCGGGAGGGTAGAGATCTGGTTCTTTGTCAGGGTCGATCGGACCCGGATCAAAGGGATCATCCTCTGGGGAATACCCAGCGGCACAAGCCAATGGTGGTGCAGAGGGTTTTGTCTCACTAGAAATGTCAGAAGGGTAGGGGGAAGTGACTGGGTGTCTTCCCCAGCCTCCTGTTGATTCTGTTCTTGCCTTTTTATAGTTTCGAAAACCTGCCTCCACTTAGGGAGCATGCGTTGCGCTTCCTCATTCCCTAAGGTGGCTGCATCCCACAACTTCACCCCCACCTCATCCCAGAGCTTACGCGTGAAAATAGAAGAAGCAGTCACTGTGGGGATCTTAGCCTTCACCCATTTAAGGAGCAATTTAAGGTCGTGTCCAGAAAGAGTCTCTTTCCCGTGCTTCTTAAGCAGAGTTTTCATAAGCTCATAAACGTCTCTCTCAGGGGTTGACGCCTGACTCCCCATTTTGTTAGTTCCCCGCAGCTCACCTCTCATTCCAGATGGAGGGATTAGTTGGCCGGCCGGCTTATCCTGCTTCCTTTCAGCAGCTTATCCCACGTTCTGCGGGGCTCGCGACATGCCACCAGGTAGGTGGTTCTTCAGTCTCCGGCGATCGCGTCGCTGACGATCACGTCGGGGTCACCAATTTGCCGTGATTGAGAGACGGGAACACAGCTTGATACAAGCAAATTGTTCAACTTTATTGTTCAGCCAACATACATTTATATGGTTTTAGGCACGCGTGTTTCACATTGATTGGCTAATCGCTTTTACTCATCCTAAGCTAGCTAAGGCAGGACCGTTAGTCATGTGGTGATTACGCGAAAAGCAGGCGGCAAGTGGGTGGTTATCAGTAGTCACAGGCTGTTCTTTGCTCCAGGGTGTAGGCATCATTGCTAGCCGCAAGTTCCTTGTTTCTAAGTCCACCCGGGTACATGGTATCTTGTAAGCATTGCAACATTTGTCCTTCTTACAACAAGTTAACTCTTGTAAGCATTGCAACATTTGTCCTTATTAAACAAGTTAACTTATTAACCCTAAATTCAAGTAAGCCACATTCTGTTGCTGCATTTGCTGCAGAATCTCCTGCTGATGCTTCTTTTGAATAGGCATCTCCGGCTTCATCTCCTACTGCCACTCCTGCATCTCCATTTCCTGCTGTTTTATGAAAATATAATAACTCCGGCAGGGAAGATGCTAGCATGGAATGCTGCTGCTTCTGAATGTCTTCTCTTATAGCCCTTTCACTGCAAAGCAAGACTTGTAGAACTTCCAGTCTAGGCTTGTGTTCTGTAACATCAGAATGGCTTTTAAAGCGTCACTTCAAAATTTAAGCCCTAACAGCATCTCCTGCTGCATCTCCAGCTGGTGCATCTGCTGCTGCATCTCCTGCTGAATCTCCCTCTCCTGATGCATATGAAACTACATCTCCTGCTGAATCTCCCTCTCTTGATGCATATGCGGCTACATCTCATGATGCTGCATCTGCTGCTGCATCTGCTGCTGAATCTCCTGCTGTTGTATCTCATGTTTCATCTCCTGCTGCTGCATCTCTTGCTTCATTTTCTGCTGCTGTATCTGCTGCTGCTGCATCTCTTGCTGCCTCATCTGCTGGTACATATCTGATGCTGCATATCCTGCTGCATCTCCTGCTCAATCGACTGCTGAATATGTATTTGCTGCTGCATCTCCTGCTGCTGAACCACCTTCTGCTGATTCGTCTGCTACTACATCTGCTGCTGCATCTCCTGCTACTTCAGCTCCTGCTGCTGAATATCTAGCTTCATCTCCTGCTGCTGCATCTCCTGCTAATTCATCTGCTGCTGCTGCATCACCTGCTCCGTTGCTGTTGCTTTTGATCCTGCACCTCCTGTGGCGGAATCTCCTGATGCTGCATGTCCTGCAGATTCTCCTGCTGCATCTGCTGCTGCTACATCTCTTGCTGAATCTCCTGCTGCATCTCTTCCTGCATCTCCTGCAGCATTACCAGCTGCATCTTCTCCTGCTGCACCTCCTGCAGCTGCATCTCCTGCTTCTGTATCTACTGCTGCATTTCCTGCTACTGAATCTCCTGCTGCTGCATCTCCTGCTGCCTCATCTTCTGGTACTTAATTTTCTGCTGCATCTGCTGCTGCATATCATGCTGGTGCATCTGATGTTGCTTCTCCTGTTGCTTCATCTCCTCCTGCTTTATTCGCTGCAGCATCTCTTGCTGCTACAACTCCTGCTGCTGAATCTCTAGCTTCTTAATCTCCTTCTGCATCTCCTGCTGCATCTCCGCCTGCTGCATCTCCTACTGCTGCATCTCCTTCTGGAACTACTACTGCAGCATCTGCTTCATCTACTGCTGCATCTCCAACTATATCTCCTGCTGCTGCATCTCGTGCTGCTGCATCTCCTGGTGAATCTTCGGTAGCATCACCTGCTTCTTCATCTCCTGCTACTACAATTCCTGCTGCATATGATGCTGTTACATCTCCTGCTGCATCTGCTGCTTCTGAATTCCCTGCTGAATATACTCCTTCTTCAACTCCGACTGCTGCATCTCCTTCTGCATCTTCTTCTGCTACATCTCCTGTAACTACCTCCCCTGCTGCTGAATCTCCTGCTGCATTTCATGCTTATGAATCTCCTGCTGCATCTCCTGCTACTGCATCTTCTGCTTCTCTATATACTGCTGCATTTCCTGCTTCTGCATATACTGCTGCATTTCCTGCTTCTGCATCTCCTGCTGCATCTTCTGCTGCTGTATTACCTACTGCATCACCTCCTGCTGGGTCTCCTGCAGCTGCATCTGCTCCTACTGCATATGCTGCCGCATCTTCTGCTTCTGCATCTCCTGCTCAGTCTGCATCTCCTGCTACATCTGCATCTGCATCTCCTGATTCATCTACTACTGCTGCATCTCCTGCTGCTGCATCTCCGGCTGCTGGATATTCTGCTGCCCCTCCTTCTGCTGTATATGCTGCTGCATACTGTCCTGCTGCATCTCTTGCTGCTGCATATCCTGCTGCATCTCTTGCTGCTGCATCTCCTTCTGCTGCAACTCTTGCTTTTGAATATATTGCTACTGTATCCTCTTCTACAACGCCTGCTGCTTCATCTCCTGCTAAAACTCTTGATGCATCTCCTGCTGCTGTGTCTGCTGCTGAATATCCTGCATGTCCTGCTGCGGCATCTCGTTCTGCATCTGCTGCTGCTGCATCTCCATTCTGCTGCATCTCCATTCTGCTGCATCTCCATTCTGCTGCATCTCCTGCTGCTGCATCTCCTCCAGCTGCATCTGCTGCTACAGCTCCTGCAGCAGATCCTGTTGAATCTGCTGCTGCTGCCTCTCCTTATGCTGCATCGCCTGCTTCATCTGCTGCTTCAGCTCCTGCTGCTGCATCTCCTGCTGCATCTGCTGCTTCAGCTCCTCTTGCATCTCCTGCGGCTGCGTCTCCTGCTCCATCTCCTGCTGCTGCATCTCCTGCTGCATGTACTGCTGCATCTTATAATGCATCATGTCCTGATCATGCATCTCCTGCTGCATTTCCTGCTGATGCTTCTTCATGCTGAATCTCCTATTATAACTCCTGCTGCTGCATCTCCTGTGGCATCTCTCGCTGCTACATTTTCTTTTGCATCTCCTGCTGCATCTCGTCCTGCTGCATCACCTGCTGCATGTCCTACCACTGCAGGTGCAGGCTTAGTCTTAGTATTAGGGTTAATTTTATGGTTAGGCTTATGTTTACAGCTAAGGCTAGGGTTAACGTTAGGGTTAGAGTTTCGGTTAGGCTTTGTTTAGTGGTTGGGCCTAGATTTAGCTTTAGGATTAGGCTTAGTGTTTGTGTTAGTGTTAGTTTTGAGGTTAGGCTAATGGTTAAGGCTAAAGATTGGGTTAGGGTATGGGTTTTGGTTAGGGATAGGGTTAGTGTTAGGGTTAGGGTTATTTTTTCGATTAGAATTTTGTTAGTGTTTGGGGTTAGGTTTAGTTTTAGGTTTAGGGTTTGTTTTAGAATTAGTTTTGGGTTTAGGCTTATGATTAGGGCTAAAGGCTTCGGTTAGTGTACAGGTTAGGGGTAGGGATAGGGTTAGGGTTAGTGTTAGGCTTAGGCTTAGGGTTTTGGTTAGGCTTTTGTGGTTGGTCTTACATTTAGCTTTAGGTTTAAGGCTAGTGGTAGGATTAGTTTTGGGGTTATGCTAAATGGTTAAGGCTAAGGCTTGGGTTATGGTTAGGGTTAGTGTTTCAGTTTGGCTTTGTATGGTGTTTAGGTTTAGGTTTTGCTGTAGGTTTAGGCTTAGGTTAGAGCTAGGGTTAGGGTTAGGGTTAGGGTTAGGGTTCCGGTTAGGCTTTGTTTAGTGTTTGGGGCTAGGCTTATTTTTAAGTTTATGTTTAGTGTTACGGTTAAGTTTAAGGTTAGGTCTAAGTCATGGGTTAGGGTTAGTGTTAGGCTTAGGCATAGGGTTTCGGTTAGGCTTTTTTAGTGGTTGGGCTTTAGTGTTAGTGTTACGGTTATGTTTAGGGTTAGGCATATGGTTAGGTCTAAGGCTTGTTTTAAGGTATATGTTAGGGCTAAGTCTAGGGTTAGGGTTATGGTTAGGGTTAGTGTTTCAGTTTGGCTTTGTATGGTGTTTAGGTTTAGGTTTTGCTGTAGGTTTAGGCTTAGTGTTAGTGTTAGGGTCAGTTTTAGTGTTAGGCTTATGGTTAGGGCTAAGGCTTGGTTTAGGGTTTGGGTTAGGGCTAGGGCAAGGGTTAGGGGTAGGGCTAGGTCTAGGGTTAGGGTTAAGGTTTCAGTTAGGCTTTGTTTAGTGATTGGGTTCAGGTTTAGCTATAAGTTTAGGCTTAGTGTTAGTATTAGGGTTAGTTTTGGTGTTAGGCTTATGTTTACAGCTAAGGCCTGGGTTGGGGTATGGTTTAGGGTTAGGGTTAGGGTTAGGGTTTCGGTTAGGCTTTGTTTATTGGTTGGGCCTAGGTTTAGCTTTAGGTTTATCCTTAGTGTTTGTGTTAGGGTTAAGATTAGACTAAGGTTTATGGTTAGGCCTAAGGCTTGGGTTAGGGTATAGGTTAGGGCAACGGCCTAACCTTAGGCCTAACGCTTTAGTGGTTTGGCATAGGTTTAGTCTTAGTGTTACGGTTAAGTTTAGGGTTAGCCTTATGGTTAGGTCTAAGGCTTGTGTTAGGGTATAGGCTAGGGTTACCGCTAGGGTTAGGGTTAGTGTTTCGGTTAGGCTTTGTTTGGTGTTTAGGGTTAGGTTTTTCTTTAGGTTGATGGATAGTGTTAGTGATTGGCTTAAGATTAGAGTTAGGCTTAAGGTTAGGCCTATGACTTGGGTTGGGGTATAGGTTAGGTCTAGGGCTAGGGTTAGGGTTAGTGTTAGTGGGTTAGACTTTGGTGTTTAGGTTTAGGATTTGATTTAGGTTTAGGCTTAGTGTTAGTGTTAAGATTAGAATTAGGCTTATGGGCTAGGTTTAGGGATAGGTTTTTGGGTAGACTTTGTTTAGTTGTTGGAGTTAGGTTTAGCTTGTGGTTTAGGCTTAGTGTTAGTGTTACGGTTAGTTTTGAGGTTAGGCTAATGGTTAAGGCTTAGGCTTGGGTTAGGGTATGGGTTAGGGCTAGGCTTAGGGTATGGGTTAGGACTAGGGCTAGGGTTAGGGTTAGGGCTAGGGCTAAAGTTAGGGTTAGGGCTAGGGCTAAGGTTAGTGTTATTGTTTCAGTTAGGCTTTGTTTAGTGATTGGGGTCAGGTTTAGCTGTAGGCTTAGTATTAGTGTTAGTATTAGGGTTTGGTTTGGGCTTAGGCTTATGTTTATAGCTAAGGCTTGGGTTGGGGTATAGGTTAGGGTTAGGGTTTCTGTTAGGCTTTGCTTATTGGTTGGGCCTTGGTTTAGCTTTAGGTTTAGGCTTAGTGTTAGTGTTAGGATTAGTTTTGAGGTTAGGCTAATGGTTAAGGCTAAGGCTTTGCTTAGATTATGGGTTAGGGTTATGGGTACGCCAATAGAAGGTAGGCTTCTTCTGCTGTAAGTTTTTGTGCATCTCATGCTGCTCCATTTGCTGCTGCATCTGCTGCTGTTTATATCCTTCTGAATCTCCTGCGGATGAATCTCCTGCTACATATCCTCCTGCTGCATCTCCTGCTTAAGAATCTCCTGCTGATGCATCTCTGTGCATCTCTAGCTGCACCTCTTACTGCTGGAACTTCTTTTGTGTCTCCTGCTGCATCACCTGCTGCACGTCCTACTGCGGCATCTGCAGCATATGCTGCTTCATCTGGTGCTGCTTAACCTACTGCTGCATCACCTGCAATATCTCCTGCTGCTGCATCTGTTGCTGCATCTGCTTCTGCGTCACTTGCGGCAGCATTGCCTGCTTCATCTCCTGCTGCATCTCCTGCTGCATTAGCTGCTGATGCATCTCCTGCCTCATATCCTGCTTTTGTGTCTCCTGCTGATGCATCTCCTTCTCCATATCCTTCTGCATCTCCTGCTTCTGCATCTACTTCTTCTGTATCTCCTGCTCCATCATCTCCTGCTGCATCCCTTACGTATCTCCTGCTGCTGCATATGCTGCTGCATCTTCTGCTGCTGTATCTCCTGCGGCTACATTTCCTGCTGCATCTCCTTTTGCTGCATCTCTGGTTGCATCTCCTCCTGCTGCAGCTCCTGCTGATTCTCCTGGTACATCCCCTGCATCTTCTGGTGCTTCTGCATCTCCTGATGCATCCCCTGATGATTTATCTCATGCTGCTGCATCTCATGCTGCTGCATCTCATGCTGCATCCCCTTCTGCAATATCTCCTTTTGCTCCATGTACTGCTGCTGCATCTCTTGCTGCTGCATTTCCTTCTGCTGCATCCCATGTTGCATCTCCTAATGCAGCATCTCCGGCTTCATCTCCTGCTGATGCATATCCTGCTACTGCATCTTCTTGATCATCACCTGCTGCATCTCCTTGTGCATCACCTGCAGATGTATCTCCTGCTAAAGCATCTCCTGCTGTATCTCCTGCTGATGCATATTCATCTGCATTTCCTGATGCAGCTCTTCCTGCTGCAGCACTTGCTGCTGCATCTCCTTCTGAATCTACTACTGCTGCATCTGCTGAATCTACTGCTGCATCTGCTGCTGCTTCATCTAGTTGTACATCTCCTGCTGCATCTCCGCCTGCTGCATCTGCTGCATCTGCTGCTGCTTCATTTACTGCTGCATTTGCTCCTGCTTCATTTACTCCAGCATTTCCTGCTACATCTCCTGCTGCTGCATATGTTCTGCTGTAACTCTTGCTGAATCTACTGTAGCTGAATCCCCTGATATATCTCCTTCTGCTGCATATTCTTCTCTGCATCTACTACTCTGCATGTCCTGCTGCTGCATCTCTGCCTGCTGCATCTCCTGCTGAATCTCCTGTAGCATCCCCTGCAATTTCATCTCCTACTGCTCCATTTCCTACTGCATATGATGCTGTTCCATCTCCTGTTGCATCTTCTGCTGCTGCATTCCCTGCTGCATTTCCTGCTGCTTTAAACCCTGCTGCTGCATCTCATTCTGCATCTCCTGCTGCATATCTTGCTATAACATCCACTGAGGCTGCATCTCCTTGCTACATATCCTGATGCTTCATCTCTTGCTGCATCTTATGCAGCGGCATCTCCTGCTAAATATCTTGCTGAATCTCCTCCTGCTGCATTTCCTCCTTCTGAATCTCCTGCATCTGCTGCTACATCTGCTGCTGATTCAACTACTGATGCATCTCCTGCTGGTGGATCTCCTCCTGCTGGACCTCCTCCTGCTGGACCTCCTCCTGTATCTGCTGCTGATGAATCTGATGCTGCATCTGCTGTGCTTTATCTACTGCTGAATCTCATGCTGCATCTCCTCCTGATCCTGCTGCATAACCTGCTGCATCTCCTGCTTAATTACCTGCTGAATGTTATCTTCTGCATCTCCTGCTGCTGCATCTCCTTCTTCTGTATGTACTGCTGCTTTTCATGCTGCTGCATCTTCTCCTGATGCATTTGCTGCTGCACCTCATGCTGCTGAATCTCATGCTGCATCTCCTGCTGCTGCATCTCCTCTTGCATCTCATGCTGCATCTCTTCGTGCTGTATCCCGTGCTTCTGCATCTCTTGCTGCGTCTGTTATGCTGCATAACCTGCTGCATCTCTTGCTGAATTACCTTCTTCATCTCCTTCTGCATCTCCTGCTGCTGCATCTCCTGCTTCTTTATATACTGCTGCTACATCTCCTCCTGTATCTCATGCTGCTTCTCTTGGTGCTGTATCTTCTGCTTCTGCATCTCCTGAATCTCCTGCTGAATCTCCTTCTGTAGAATCTCGTTCTGCATCTCCTGCTGTACTTCTCATGATGCACCTCTTGCTGCATCTCCTGATGATACATCTCCTGCTGCTGCATATCTTCCAGCTACATATGCTGCAGCATCTCCTGCTGATACATCTCTTGCTGCTGCATCTCCTGCTGCTGCATCTCCTGCTTCTGAATCTCCTGCTGCTGTATTACCTGCTGTGTCACTTCCTAGTGCATCCCATGCTGCTGCATCTCCTCTTCTGCATCTGCTGCAGCATATCCTGCTTCTGCATCTCCTGCTAAATCTGGATCTGCTGCTGCATCTTCTTATGCATCTCCTGATGCATCTCCTACTACTTCATCTCCTGCTGATGCATCTCCTGCTACTTGATCTCCTGCTGCCTCTCCAGCTGCTGAATCTGCTGCTGCATCTACTGCTGCTTTCTCTCCTGCTGCATCTACTGCGGCTGCATCTCCTGCTACACCCCCTGCTGCTGCATCTCCTGCTGCTCATCTCCTTGTTCATCTGCCACTGATGCATCTCCTGCTGCATGTCCTTTTCCTGGATCTCCTGCTGCATCGCCTCCTGGTGCATCTATTGCTGCATCACCTCCTCGTGCATCTCCTGCTGAATTTCCTGCTATATATCTTGTTGCATCTCTTGATGCGTATCCGGCTGTTGCAACTGCTGCTGCTGCATCTCATGCTCATGCATGTCCTGCTGAATCTCCTACTGCTGCATATCCTGCTGCATCTTCTGCTTCATACCCTGCTGCTGCATCTTCTACTTCTGTTTCTCCTGCTGATGCATCTCCTGTTGCTACATCTCCTTCTTCATCTCCTACTGCTGCATCTCCTGCTGCTGCTTTATCTTCTGCTTCATCTCGTCATGCTGCACATTCTTCTGCATCTGCTGAAGATTCTCTTCCTACTGCATCTCCGGCTGAATCTGCATCTCTTGCTGCATCATCTGCTGCATCTGCTCCTGCATCTCCTACTGCATCATCTCCTGCTCCTGCAACTCCTTCCGCTTCATCTCCTGTTTCTGCATCTACTTCTGCATATCCTGCTGCATTTCGTGCTGATACATTTCCTGCTGCAACTACTACATTATATCGTGCTACATCTGGTGCCTCATATCCTCCTTAATCTCCTGATGCATCTGCTGATGCATCTCGTGCTGCTGCATCTCCTGCTTCATCTTAAGCTGATGCATCTTTGGCTTCATCTCCTGATGTTTCATCTACTCCTGTATTTCCTGCTGCATCTGCTGCTGCTCTGCTGCTGCGGCATCTCCTTCTGCTGCATCTTCTGCTGTATCTCATACTGAATCTCCGGTTTCTGCATATCCTACTGCATCTCCCGCTGTTGCATATTCTTCTGCTGCATATCTTAAAGCATCTCATGATAATGCTGCATCTCTTGCTACTGGATCTCCTCCTGCATCTACTGCAGCTGCATCTCTTGCTGCATGCCCTGTTGCTGCATCTGCTGCTGCTGCATCTCTTGCTGCTGCATCTGCTTCTGCGTCTTTTGCTGATGCTTCTCGTGCTGTATATCTTCATGCATCTCCTGCTGCATTTCCTATTGTGAATCTGCTGCAGCATCTCCTGCTGCTGAATCTCCTGCTGAATCTGCATCTACTGCTGCATCTGCTCCTGTATCTCCTGCTGCTGTATTTGCTGCTTCTGCATTTGCTGTTGCATATGCTGCTGCATCTCCTGCTGCTGCATAAAATGCTGCATTTCCTGTTGTTGCATCTCCTTTTGCTGAATCTCATGCTGCTACACATCCTGCTACATCTCCTGATGCATCTCTTTATTAATATGCATCTCCTGATGCATGTCCTCCTGATGCATCTCCTACTGCTCTGTCTGCTGCGGCATCTCCTGCTGCATCTGCTGATACTGCATCACCTGCTACATCTCCTTCTGCATTACCTGCTGCATTTTTTCCTACGGCTGCCCCTGCAGGTTCATCTCCTGTTGCTCTATCTCCTGCTGCATCACTTACTGCTGCATCTTATGCTGATAGACATGGTGCCTCTCCTGCTGCGGCATCTCCTACTCCTGAATCCTCTGCTACTGCAGCTCTTGATGCATCTGCTGCTGCATCTCCTGCTGCATCTTCTACTGCTTCATCTCCAGATGCTGCATCTCCTGCTGCATTTTCTTGTGCATCTTCTGCTTTATGTACTACTGTATCTTCTGCTGCTGAATTCCCAGCGGCATCTGCTGTTGAATCTGCTGTTTAATCACCCGCTGCTGCATCTCATGCTGCTGCATCGCATGCTGCACCTGTTGCTGCATTTCCTACTGCTGCGTCTCCCTCTGCATCTCGTGCTGAATCAGCTGTTGAATCTGCTGTAGCTTCTAATGCTGCATCTCCTGATGCATCTCCCCATGCTGCAACTACTACTGCTGCATCTGCTTCTGCATCTGCTTCTGCATCACCTGCTGCTGCATCTCCTACTGGATGTGCATCTCCGGCTGCTCTATCTCATGCTGCATGTCTTGCTGCATCATTTACAGCTGCATCTCCTCCTGCTGCATCTCCTGCTACTGCATCTTCTGCTGCATCTCCTCCTGCTGCATCTTATGCTGAATCACATGGTGCCTCTCCTGCTGCTGCATCTCCTGCTTCTGCATATCCTATTCCATCTCCTGCTGCTACATCTCCTGCTTCTGTATCTTCTACTCCTGCATTTCCTGCTGCTGCATCTCTGGCCTCTGCATCCCCTGCTCCTGCACCTCCTGATGCATCTCCTGATGCATCTCCTGCTGCATCTCCAGCTGCATCTCCAGCTGCTGCATCTCCTGATGCATCTCGTGCTGAATCAGCTGTTGAATCTGCTGTAGCTTCTACTGCTGCATCCCCTTCTGAATATGCATCTCCTGATGCATCTCCCCATGCTGCAACTACTACTGCTGCATCTGCTTCTGCATCTCCTCCTGCATCACCTGCTGCTGCATCTCCTGTTGCTGCATCTTCTGCTGCTGTATCTGCTGCAAGATCTCCTGCTACTGCATTTTTTGCTGAATCTGAAAATCATAATGCTCCATCTCTTGCTTCTGCAATTCCTGGTGAATATCCTGCTGCTTTATCTTCTACTGCATCTCGTCCTTCTGCATCTTCTGCTAAATCTCTTCCTCCTCTATCTCCTGCTGCGTCTTTTGTGACTGCATCTCCTGCTGCTGCATCTATTTCTTCATCTCCTCCTGCTGCATCTCCTGTTGCTGCATCTGCTAATGCTACATCTCCTGCTGCAGCAATTCCTTCTTCATCTGCTGCTGCATCTCCTGTTACATCTTCTACGACATCTGCTGCTGCATCTACTGCTGCATCTCTTGCTGCTCCATCCCCTGCTGCTGAATCTCCTGGTGCTACATCTCCTGCTACATCTGCTGCTGCTGCGATTCCTCCTCCAGCTGCTGCTGCATCTTCTCTTGCTTCTGCATCACTTAATGCATCTCCAGCTGCATCTCCTTCTTCTGCATGTTCTGCTGAATATGCATCTGCTGAATCTCCTGCTTCATCTCCTGTTGATGTATCTCCTGCTTCTGCATCTCCTGCTGCATCTCCTGCTAATGCATCTGCTGTTGCATCTCCTGCTGCATCTCCTGCTGATGCATATGTTGCTTGTGTATTTTCTGATGCATCTTTTGCCTCTGCATATTTCTCTGCATATCCTGCTGCATCTCTTCCTGCTGCAACTCCTGCTGAATCTACTACTGCTGCATCTGAAGCATGTGCTGCTGTATCTTGTGCTACTTCACCTACTGCTACATCTCCAACTACTACTACTGCTGCATCTCCTCCTTCATATCCTGCTGCATAACCTGCTGCATCTCCTCCTGAATTACCTGCTGCATCTCCTCCTGCTGCATCTCCTGCTGCTGCATCTCATTCTTCTGTTGGTACTGCTGCCTTTCAGTCTGCTGTATCTCTTCCTGCTAAATCTCCTCCGGAATTACCTGCTTCATCTCCTCCTGCTGCATCTCCTGCTGCTGCATCTCATTCTTCTGTTGGTACTGCTGCCTTTCAGGCTGCTGTATCTCTTCCTGCTGCATCTCCTCCTGCCTCTCATGCTGCATCTCTTGGTGCTGTGCATCGCCTGCTTCTGCAAATCCTGCTGCCGCATCTCTTGCCTCTGCAACTCCTGCTTGACATCCTGATGCTTCATCTTCTACTGCATCTCGTCCTTCTGCATCTCCTGCTGAATCTCCTCCTCCTGTATCTCCTGCTGCATCATTTGCTGCTGCATCTCCTGATCCTGCATGTATTTCTGCATCTCCTGCTGCTGCATCTGCGGCAGCACCTCCTGGTGCTGCATCATCTACTGCTTCATCATCTACTGCTGCATCATCTACTGCTGCATCTCCTGCTGCTGCATCTCCTGCTGCAGCACCTCCTGCTGCTGCATCATCTACTGCTGCATCATCTACTGCTGAATCTCCTGCTGCTGCATCTCCTGCTGCATCCCCTACTTATGCATCTCCTGGTGCTGCATCTCCTGATGAATCTGCTGCTTCATCTGCTGTGGCTGCATCTCCTTATGCTGCATCTCCTGCTGCTACATCTCCTAATGGATCTCCTGCTGCTACATATTTTGCTGCTACATCTCCTGCTGCTGAATCTCCTTCTCCATCTCCTTCTGCTGCATATCTTGCCGATGCATCTCCTAATGAATCTCCAGTTGCTTAATCCCCTCATGCTGCATCTCCAGCTTCATGTCCTGCTGCTGCACCTCAGGGTGCATCTCCTCTTGCTCCTGCTGCATATCCTGCTACTACATCTCCTTCTACTGCATCTCAATCACAATATCCTGCTGCATCTCTTGCGGCTGAATCTCCTGCTACATCTCTTGCGGCTGCATCTCCTACTCCATCTCCTGCTGATGAATCTTCTTCAGGTGCATCTCATGCGTCACTTTCTGCAGCATCTTCTGCATTTCCTGCTGTATCTCTTCCTGCTGCATCCCCTGCTAAATCTCTTACTGCTGCATCTGCTCCTGCATCTCCTGCTGCTGTATCTGTTGATTCACATACTGCTGCATCTGCATCTGCAACACCTTCGGCTGCATCTGCTGCTGCTGGATCTCTTCCTGCATGTCCTGCTTCTGGCTCTGCTGCTTCATATCCTTCTGATGCATCTGCGGATTCATCTCATGATGCTACTCTCCTACTGGATCTCCTGCTGCTGAATCTCCTGCTGCTGCATACGCTGCTGCATCTCCTGCTGCTGCAACTCCTTCTACATGTGCTGCTGCTGCATGTCTTGCTGCTGCGTCTGCTCATGCATTTCCTGATGCATCTTCTGATGCTGCATCTTCTGGTGCTGCGTCTCCTGTGTAATCTCTTGCTGCTGCATAGGCTGGTGCTGCATCTGCTCATATCCTGCTGCTGCATATCATAGTGCATATTTTGCTACATCACCTGCTGCTGAACCTCCTGCATAATCTCCTGCTGCTGCATAGGCTGGTGCTGCATCTGCTGCTTCATCTCCTGCTGCTGCACCTCCTGCTGCTGCATATCATAATGCATCTTCTTCTGCTATATCACCTGCTGCTGTATCTCCCACGTATTCTCCTGCTGCAGAATCTCATGCTGCCTCTCCTGCTGCATCTCCTGCTTCTGTATCTGCTTCTGCATTTCCTGCCACTGTATCTCCTGCTGCATCTCCTGCTGAATCTCCTGCTGTAGAATCTCCTGCTGCATTTCTCATGATGTACATCTTGCTGCATAACCTGGTGCTGCGTCTCCTTCTGCTGCGTCTCCTCCTGCTACATCTACTGCTGCATCTCCTGGTGCTACATCACATGCTGCTGCATCTCCTGCTACTGCGTATCCAGCTTGTATATATTCTGCTGCATTTCCTGCTGCTGCATCTCCTGCTGCATAATCTCTTTCTGCTTATCCTGCATCTTCATCTCCATCTGCTGTTTTACCTGCTGCATCAATTCCTGCTGCATCTCCTTCTACTGCTTCTCCTCCTGCTGCATCTGTTCCTGCATCTCCAGCTGCTGCAGTACCTGCTGTATCTCCTCCTGCTGCATCTCCTGCAACTGCGTATCCTGCTTATGTATATACTGCTGCATTTCCTGCTGCTGCATCTCCTGATCCTGAATCTCTTTCTGCATCTCCTGCGACTGCATCTCCAGCTGCTTTATTACCTGCTGCATCATCTCCTGTTGCATCTCCTTCTACTACATCTCCTCTTGCTGCATCTGTTTCTGCATCTCCTGCTGCTGCATCTCCTGGTGCTGCATACACTGCTGCATCTATGCTGATGCATGTCCTACTGATTCTTTTGCTGCTACATATCTTGCTTAATCTCCTGCTGCATCTTTGCCTTCTCACCTCCTGCAGCTGCATCTCCTGCTTCTGTATCTGCTGCTGCATTTCCTGCTACTGAATCTCCTGCTGCTGCATCTCATCCTGCCTCATCTGATGGTAATTAATTTGCTGCTGCATCTGCTGCTGCATACAATGCAGCTGCATCTCATGCTTCATCTCCTGTTGCTACATCTCCTCCTGCTGCATTTGCTGGAGCACCTCTTGCTGCTATATCTCCTGTTGCATCCCCTTCGTTTTATATACTGCTGCATTTCCTGCTGCTGCATCTCCTGATGCTGAGTGGCTTGCAGCATCTCCTGCTGCTGTATTACCTGTATTATTCTCTTCCTTCTGCATCTCTTGCTGACTCTCCTGCTGATGCATCTCCTGCTGCATCTCCGTCTGAATATGCATCTCATGCTTCATGTCCTGCTGAATATGCATCTCCTGCTGCTGCATCTGCTACTTCATAATCTTCTGCATTTCCTGCTGCATCTCCTGTTGCTGCATCTCCTGTAACTTAATAACCTTCTGCATCTCCTGCTGCATCTCTTCTGCTTCCAATCCTGATGCAGGTCTTGCCAGACTAATCTGATCACCTTCTACGACCAAGTGACTAAACTCTTGGACGAGGGAAAGGCTGTAGATGTGGTTTTCCTGGACTTCAGCAAAGCCTTTGATACAGTTTCTCACAGCATTCTGGTTCGGAAACTGTCGGCCTCTGGCCTGGACGGGCGCACACTCTCCTGGGTGAAAAACTGGTTGAATGAGCGGGCCCAGAGGGTGGTGGTAAATGGAGTTAAATCCAGCTGGAGGGCAGTGACAAGTGGGGTTCCCCAGGGCTCAGTCCTGGGTCCAGTCCTGTTTAATGTCTTTATCAATGACCTGGATGAAGGCATTGAGTCCTCCCTTAGCAAGTTTGGAGATGATACCAAGCTGGGTGGAAGTGTTGATCTGCTGGAGGGTCGGGAGGCTCTGCAAAGGGACCTGAACAGGCTGAACTGCTGGGCTGAGACCAACGGCATGAGGTTTAACAAGGCCAAATGCCGGGTCCTGCACTTGGGGCACAACAACCCTAAGCAGAGGTACAAACTAGGAGAAGCCTGGCTGGAAAGCTGCCAGGAGGAGAAGGACCTGGGGGTGCTGATTGACAACCGACTGAACATGAGCCAGCAGTGTGCCCAGGTGGCCAAAAAGGCCAATGGCATCTTGGCTTGTATCGGGAACGGCGTAACCAGCAGGTCCAGGGAGGTTATTCTCCCCCTGTACTCGGCACTGGTGAGACCGCACCTCGAGTACTGTGTTCAGTTCTGGGCCCCTCACCACAAGAAGGATACTGAGGCTCTGGAGCGAGTCCAGAGAAGGGCAACAAAGCTGGTGAAGGGGCTGGAGAACATATCTTACGAGGAGCGGCTGAGAGAGCTGGGGTTGTTCAGCCTGGAGAAGAGGAGGCTGAGGGGAGACCTTATTACTCTCTACAACTACCTGAAGGGAGGTTGTGGAGAGGAGGGTGCTGGCCTCTTCTCCCAAGTGACAGCAGACAGGACGAGAGGGAATGGCCTCAAGCTCCGCCAGGGGAGATTTAGGCTTGAGATTAGGAAAAAGTTCTTCACGGAGAGGGTGGTTAGGCATTGGAACGGTCTGCCCAGGGAGGTGGTTGAGTCACCGTCTCTGGAGGTGTTTAAGGTTAGGGTAGACGAGGTGCTTAGGAGGATGATTTAGGGATTGGTGGGAATGGTTGGACTCGACGATCCAGTGGGTCTCTTCCAACCTGGTCATTCTGTGATTCTGTGATTCTGTGATCTCCTGCTTAACTCTTGCTGCTGTATCTGCTGATTCTACATCTCTTTCGGCATCTTCTGCTGCATCGGCTACTGCATTTCCTTGTGCATCTCCTGCTGCTGCATCTCCTGCTGTATCTCCTGAAGTTCTATCATCTGAAGCATCTCTTCCTGCTGCATCTCCTTTATATGCATCTCCTGGTGCTGCATCTGCTGCTTCATCTCCTGCTGCTGCATCTCCTGCTTCATCTCCTTCTCTGCATGGAATCAGACTACTTCTGAATGTCCTCTCTTATAGCGCTTTATTTGCAAGGCAAGACTTGTGGAAATTTCACTCTAGACTTGTGTACTGTAACATCAGAATGGCTATTAAGCATCACTTCAAAATTTAAAATCGTTCACCACAAGTACCGCAGGAAAGAGGCTACGTTCAAATGCTGGCTCTTGTTAAGAGTCTTCGGTGGCAAAGGATTCACTGCAAGCTGCAAAGCACGACTTATGGTCCGTTTTACTTTAGGGTACTGAATTGTGACTCAACTTCGCATATGAAGGCGCTTTAGAAAAAGTAACTCCAGCAGGTAAGATGCTAACATGGAATGCTGCTACTTCTTAACGTCCTGTCTTATAGCACTTTTACAGCAAGGCAAAACTTGTAGAAATTAGAGTCTAGTCTTGTGTACTGCAATATCAGAATGGCTATTAAAGCGTCACTTCAAAATTTCAGTGCATTCAGCGAAAATACCGCAATGGAGATGCTACCATCAAATGCTGGCTATCATTATAGTCTTTTGTGGAAGAGCTTTAACTGCAAGCTGAAAAATCGAATAACTCCTGCAGGGAAGATGCTAGCATGGAATGCTGCTGCTTCTGAAAGTCCTCTCTTATAGCACTTTTACTGCAAAGCAAGACTTGTAGAAATTTCACTCTAGACTTGTGTACTGTAACATCAGAATGGCTACTAAAGCGTCACTTCAAAATTTAAAATCGTTCAGCACAAGTAAAGTCTTCTTTGGAAGCAGCATGATATGCCATAGAAGGAGATGTAGCAGGAGATGAAGCAGGAGATGCAGCAGCAGGAGATTCAACAGCAGATGCAGCTGGAGATGCAGCAGAACGAGATGCAGAAGCAGGAGATGCGGAAGGAGATGCATTAGGTAATGCAGCAGGAGATGCATATTCAGAATTAGATGCAGCAGGAGATGTGGCAGCATGAGATGCCGCTGGAGATTCAGCAGGAGAATCAGCAGCAGGAGAGGAAGCAGAAGATTCAGCCGCAGCAGATTGAAAAGCAGATTCAGCAGTAGATTCAGCAGCAGTTTAAAAAACAGATTCAGGCGGAGATGCAGTAGGAAATGCAGCAGCGGGAGATACAGCAGCAGATGCAGGAGGAGATGAAGCAGCAGGAGATTCAGAAGCAGATGCAGCAGGAAATGCAAATTCAGGAGGAGATGCAGTAGGAAGAGAATCATTAACAGATTCTGCAGAATGTGCAACATGAGCAGATATAGCCCTAGATACAACAGCAGGAGCTATAGCAGCAGTAGATGCAGCTGGAGATGAAGGAGGAAATGCAGCAGGAGATGCAGCAGCAGGATATGAAGCAGCAGGAGATGAATGAGAACGAGATGCTGAAGCAGAAGATGCCGAAGCAGAAGATGCAGCAGCAGGATACGAATAAGGAGATGCAACAGGAGCTGCAGCAGTTGATGTAGCATCAGGAGATGCAGGAACAGAAAATGCAGCAGGAGGAGATGCAGCAGGAGATGCAGCAGGATGAGATGCAGCACGAGATGCAGAAGGAGATTCAACAGGAGGAGATGCAGCAGCAGGAGATGCACAAGCAGGAGCTCACCCAGCAGGAGATGCAGTAGAAGATGAAGCAGCAAGAGATGCAGCAGCAGATTCAGAAAGGTATACAGCAGGAGATGCAGTAAGAGATGTATCAGCACGAAATGCAGCATAAAATTAAGGAGCAAAAGAAGCTGCATCTGATGCAGAAGGAAATGCAGTAGGAGGAGATGCATAAGAAGGAGATGCAGAAGCCGCAGCACCACAGGCAGCAGAAGATTCAGCTGCAGATTCAGGAAGATATGCATCAGCAAAAGATGTAGCACTAGGAGATGCAGCAGCACATGCAGCAGCACATACAGCAGTAGATGCAGCATCATCAGATGCATTAGCAGGAGATGAAGCAGCAGATGCAGCAGCAGGAGATGCAGCAGCAGGAAATACAGCAGGAAGAGAGGTAGAAGGTAATGCAGCAGCAGGAGTTTAAGCAGGAGATGCAAATGCAGGAGATGTAGCACCAAGAGATACAGCAGGAAATGCAGCAGCAGGTGATTGAGCAGCAGGACAGGCAGTATGAGACGCAGCAGCTGGAGATGTAGAAGCAAATGCTGTAGCAGATGCAACACCAGCAGATGCAGCAGCAGGAGATGAAGCAGCAGATTCAGCAGCAGGAGATGCAGCAGCAGGAGATGCAGCAGTACGAGATGCAGCAGGTAGTGTAGCAGCACGAGATGTAGCAGGAGATTCTGCAGCAGGAGAGTACACGGGAGGTACAGCTGCAGGTGATATAGCAGAAGAAGATGCACTATGATATGCAGCAGCAAGAGATGCCAAAGAAAGAGATGCAGATGCTGCAGCACCACAGGCAGCATAAGATTCAGCTGCAGATTCAGGAGGATATGCATCAGCAAGAGATGTAGCACTAGGAGATGCATCAGCACATGCAGCAGCACATACAGCAGTAGATGCAGCATCATCAGATGCATTAACAGGAGATGAAGCAGCAGATGCAGCAGCAGGAGATGCAGCAGCAGGAAATACAGCAGGAAGAGAGGTAGAAGGAAAAGCAGCAGCAGGAGTTTAAGCAGGAGATGCAAATGCAGGAGATGCAGCACCAAGAGATACAGCAGGAGATGCAGCAGCAGGAGTTGCAGCAGGAGGAGATGCAGCAGGTAATGTAGCAGCAGGAGATGTAGCAGGAGATTCTGCAGCAGGAAAGTACTCGGGAGATACAGCTGCAGGAGATGTAGCAGAAGAAGATGCACTATGATATGCAGCAGGTGGAGATGCAGCAGCAGGTTGAGCAGCAGATGCAGCACTAGCATATGCAGCAGCGGGAGATTACGCAGAAGATGCAGCAGCAGGAGATGCATCAGGAAATGCATCAGCAGATGCAGCAGCAGCAGATACAGTAGCAGGAGATCCCGTAGGAGAGTAGCATCATGAGATGAATCCGCAGATGCATCAGAAGGATATGAAGCAGCAGATGCAGAAGCAGGAGATGTAGGAGGAGATCCAGAAGGAGTAGATGCAAAAGAAGGAGATGTAGCAGGAGATGCAGCATTAGATGAATCAGCAGCATATGCAGCAAGAGATGCAAGAGATGCAGAATCAGGAGATGCAGCAGGAGATGCAGCGGCAAAGGATGCAATAGCAGGAGAAGCAGAGCAGAAGATGCCAAGAATGATAAGCAGCAGAAGGAGATGCCTTAGTACATGAAGCAGCAGCAGATGCAGCAGCATATTAACGAGATGCAGCAGCAGGAGATGCATCAGGAGATACAGATTCAGTAGGAGATATATCAGCAGAAGGTGCTGCTTCAGATTCAGAAGGATATGCATCAGCAAGAGATGCAGAACTAGGAGATGCATCAGCATATGCAGCAGCACATACAGCAGCAGATGCAGAATCATCAGATTCATTAGCAGGAGATGAAGCAGCAGATGCAGCAGCAGGAGATGCAGCAGCACATGCAGCAGCAATACAGCAGCAGATGCAGCAGCATAAGATACATTAGCAGGAGATGAAGCAGCAGATGCAGCAGTAGGAGATGCATCAGCAGGAAATACATCAAGAAAAGAGGCAGAAGGTAATGCAGCAGCAGGAGTTTAAGCAGGAGATGCAAATGCAGGAGATGCAACACCAAGAGATACAAAAGGAGATGCAGCAGCAGGAGAGTACACGGGAGGTACAGCTGCAGGTGATATAGCAGAAGAAGATGCACTATGATATGCAGCAGCTGGAGATGCAGCAGGAGGTTTAGCAGCAGATGGAGCACTAGCAGATGCACCAGCAGGAGATGCAGCAGCAGGAGATGCAGCAGGAGATGCAGATTCAATAGGAGATATAGCAGCAGAAGATGCTGCTGCAGATGCCGACACAGGAGATAACGCAGCAGGAGATTTAGCAGGAGATTAAGCAGAAGCATATGCAGCAGCAGATACACCAGATGGAGCAGAAGGAGATGCAGCAGGGGATTAAGCAGCAGATGCAACAGGAAAAGGGCATCAGGAGATGCATCTGCAGATGAATGAGAAGAGGATACAGCAAGAGATGTAGCAGCAGAAGATACAGCAGCAGGAGTTGAAGCAGCAGATGCAGCAGCAGGAGATGCAGGAGGACATCACGTAGCAGGAGATGCAGCAGCAGGAATTTTAGCAGGAGATGCAGCAGTACCTGAAGCATTTCCTTCTGATGCATCTCCTGCTGTATATCCTGCTGTTGTATCTCCTGCTGATTCATCTCTTGATGATGCATCTTTTGCTGCATCTTCCGCTTCTGCATCTCCTGCTGCTACATTTCCTGCTGAATCTGCTACTGAATCTGCTGTGGCATCTCCTGCTGCTGCATCCGCTTCTGCTGCATCTCCTGCTGCTACATCTCCTAATGGATCTCCTGCTGCTACATCTCCTGCTGCTGAATATCCTGCTTCATCTTGGGCTGCTGCATATATGCTTCTGCATCTCCTGCTGCTGCATCTCCTGTTATTGCATCTGCTGCTGCATCTCCTGCGACTGCATGTCTTCTGCATCTCCTCCTGCTGCATCAGCTGCTTCATTCCCTTTCTGCTATATCTACTGTTGCATCTCTTGCTGCATCTCCTTCTACATTTCCTGCTGTGGCATCTCCTGTTATATCTCCTGCTGTTGCATCTCCTGCTTCATCATCACAGAATCACAGAATAAGCAGATGGGAAGAGACCCACTGGATCGTCGAGTGCAACCATTCCCACCAATCCCTAAATCATGCTCCTAAGCACCTCGTCTACCCTAACCTTAAACACATCCAGAGACGGTGACTCAACCACCTCCCTGGGCAGACCGTTCCAATGCCTAACCACCTTCCCCGTGAAGAACTTTTTCCTAATCTCAAGCCTAAATCTCCCCTGGCGGAGCTTGAGGCCATTCCCTCTCGTCCTGTCCCCTGTCACTTGGGAGAAGAGGCCAGCTCCCTCCTCTCCACAACCTCCCTTCAGGTAGTTGTAGAGAGTAATAAGGTCTCCCCTCAGCCTCCTCTTCTCCAGGCTGAACAACCCCAGCTCTCTCAGCCGCTCCTCATAAGATTTGTTCTCCAGCCCTTTCACCGGCTTGGTTACGCCGTTCCTGATACAAGCCAAGATGCCATTGGCCTTCTTGGCCACCTGGGGACACTGCTGGCTCATGTTCAGTCGGTTGTCAACCAGCACCCCCAGGTCCTTCTCCTCCTAGCAGCTTTCCAGCCAGGTTTCTCCTAGTTTTTACCTCTGCTTAGGGTTGTTGTGCCCCAAGTGCAGGACCCGGCATTTGGCATTGTTAAACCTCATGCCGTTGGTCTCAGTCCAGCAGTCCAGCCTGTTCAGGTCCCTTTGCAGAGCCTCCCGACCCTCCAGCAGATCGACACTTCTAGCCAGCTGAGTGTCATCTGCAAACTTGCTAAGGGAGGACTCAATGCCTTCATCCAGGTCGTTGATAAAGACATTAAACAGGACTGGACCCAGGACTGAGCCCTGGGGAACCCCACTTGTCACTGGCCTCCAGCTGGATTTAACTCCATTTACCACCACCCTCTGGGCCTGGTCATTCAACCAGTTTTTCACCCAGGAGAGTGTGCACCCATCCAGACCAGAGGCTGACAGTTTCCGAAGCAGAATGCTATGAGAAACTGTATCAAAGGCTTTACTATATTCCAGGAAGACCACATCCACAGCCTTTCCGTCGTCCAAGAGTTTAGTCACTTGGTCATAGAAGGTGATCAGATTACTTGGCAAGACCTGCCTTTCATGAACCCGTGTTGACTTGGTCTGATCACCCGGTTCTCTTGCAAGTTCTTCTTGCTAGCACTCAAGATCACCTGCTCCATGACTTTCCCCGGTACCGAGGTCAGACTGACAGGCCTGTAGTTTCCCCGGATCCTCCCTGCGCCCCTTCTTATAGATGGGCACGACATCAGCCAGCCTCCAGTCCAGCGGAACCTCCCCAGTCATCCAGGACTGCTGGAAGATGATGGAAAAGGGTTTGGCCAGCACATCCGCCAGTTCCCTCAAAACTCTTGGGTGGACTCCATCCGGCCCCATAGACTTGTGGGCATCTAGCTGGGCAAGCAAGTCTCTAACCACCTCCTCTTGGACCTTGGGAATCTCATACTTCTCATCCAACCCTTGGGGTTGTGCACAGAGGGAATAATTTTCCTTACTGTTAAAGACTGAGGCAAAGTAGGCATTGAGTACTTCAGCCTTGTCTTCGTCCCCTGTTACTGTTGTTCCCTCTGCATCTACTAGGAACTGGAGATTCTCCCTAGCCCTCCTTTTGCTGTTGACGTATTTGTAGAAAGACTTTTTGTTGTCTTTCACAGCCTTGGCCAATCGCATTTCTAGTTGGGCCTTAGCCCTCCTGATTTTTTCCCTGCACGTTCTCACTTCCTCCCTATAGTCCACCCAGGATGCCTGCCCCTTCCTCCAGAGGTTGTAGACCCTCCTCTTCCTATTGATGTCTCTTAGGACCGCCCTACTCAGCCACGCTGGTTTCTTACCCCGCTGGCTACTTTTCTGCAACTTGGGGACGGCTTTCTCCTGAGCTGCTAGGAGTTCCTTCTTGAAGAGCGCCCAGCCCTCATGGACACCTTTGCCTTCAAGGAGCGCCTCCCATGGGACTTTTCCGACCAGCCTTCTGAACAGCCCAAAGTCTGCTCTCTGAAAGTTGAGGGAGACTGTTCTGCTAACCTCCTTCTTCATCTCACCATGCACTGAGAACTCTATCATCTCATGATCACTTTGCCCCAAGCGTCCTCCAACCTTCACATCCCCCACCACTCCTTCTCTGTTCACCAACAGCAGGTTCAGGAGGGCACCGTCCCTTGTCGGTTCGCTCACCAGCTGTGTGAGGAAGTTGTCTTCCACACACTCCAGGAACCTCCGGGACTGCTTCCTTTCTGCTGTATTATACTCCCAGCCTATATCTGGGAAATTGAAGTCTCCCATAAGGACTAGAGGTAGTGATTTTGAGACTACACTCAGTTGTTTGTAGAAGAGCTCATCAGCTGCTTCTTCTTGGCTGGGTGGTCTATAGCAGACTCCCATCACAATCCCTTCCTGCCCATGGACTCCTCTGATTTTCACCCACAGGCACTCAGTCCCATCCTGAGCGTAGTCCAGTTCGAGGGTATCAAAGCCCTCTCTAACATAGAGGGCTACCCCGCCTCCTCTTCTGCCCTTCCTGTCCTTCCTAAAGAGTTTATACCCCACCATGGGTACGCTCCAGTTGTTCGAGTCATCCCACCACGTCTCCACAATGGCAACGACATTGTAGTCTCCTTGCCCTACTACAGCTTCCAGCTCCTCCTTCTTATTTCCCATGCTGCGTGCATTAGTGTAAATGCACTTCAGCTGGGCAGGCATACCTTCAGCCTTTGTAACTGAGCAGTCCCCAACTGAGCAGTCCTTGACTTAACTAAGGCCACAGTGCCATTTTGCTACCTACCATCCTCAGATACACTCACCTCCTCTTGCTTAGTGGTGATATACCGGCCACTAAGCAAGAGGGGGTGAGTGTATCTGAGGATCGTCTCCTGCTGCATCTGCTGCTGCTTCTGCGTCTCCTGCTTCTGCATATTCTGATGCATCTTTTCCTCCTGTATTTCTTACTGCATCTGCTGCTTAATCTACTGCTTCATTTTTGCTGCATGTTTTGTGCTGCATCTCCTGCTGCTTTGTGGGATTTGTTGCCGCTTTACCTGCTTCATCTCATCCTGCATCATATCCTGCTGCATCTGTTTCTGCATCTGCTGCTGCTGCATCTACTTCTGCATTTTCTGCTTAATCTGCTACTGCTGTATCTCCTGCTGCATCTCCGGATACTTCATTTTCTGCATCAACTCGTGCTGATGCATTTTGTGCTGCTGATTCTTTATACTGCATCTCTTTCTACTGCATCTCCTGCTGAAATTCCTGCTTCTGCATGTCCTGCTACTGCATCTCCTGCTGCTGTATCTGCTGCAGGATCTCCTGCTACTGCATCTTTTGCTGAATCTGCATCTTCAGCTGCATCTGCTGCTGCATCTCCTGCTACTGCATCTGCTGCTGATACATCTCCTGATGCATATCCTGCTGCACCTCCTGCTACATATCTTGATTCTGCATCTCATGCTGATGCATCTCCTGTTGATGCATCTCCTGCTCATGCATCTCCTCATGCATCTCCGTCTCATGCATCTCCTTCTCAATATGCTGCATCTCCTGCTGCTGCATCTGCTAATGCTACATCTCCTGCTGCATCTCCTGCTGCTGAAATTCCAGCTTCATCTGCTGCTGCATGTCATGTTGCATCTTCTGCTGCCTCTGCTGCTGCTTCTACTGCTGATTGTCTTGCTGCTCTCTCTCCTGCTGCATCTCCTAGTTCTACATCTCCTGCTACATGTCCTGCTGCTGCAATTCCTCCTCCATCTGCTGCTGCATCTACTGATGCATCTTCTGTTTTTTTCTTCTGCTGCATCTCCTGCTGATTTATCTCCTCCTGTATCTCCTGCTGCATATGCTGCTGTATCACCTTTTTAATCTTCTGCTGCTGAATATCCTGCTTCATCTCCTGTTGATGTATCTCCTGCTTCGGCATCTCCTGCAACATCTCCTGCTTTTGCATCTCCTGCTGAATCTGCAACTCCTGCTGCAACTTCTGCAGCATCTGCTGCTGCTTCATTTCCTGCTGCTGCGTCTGCTGTTGCATCTCCTGCTGATGCATATATTGCTTGTGCATTTTCTGATGCAGCTTTTGCTGCTGCATATTTCTCTGCTGCATCTCTTCCTGCTGAAACTCCTGCTGAATCTACTACTGCTGCATATGAAGCACGTGCTGCTTTATCTTGTGCTGCTTCACCTTCTGCTGCATCTCCAACTACATCTACTCCTGTAGCATCTACTGCTGCTGCATTTCCTGCTACATCTTCTGCTGCTCTATCTCCCCCTGCTGGATCGTCTCCTGCATGTCCTGCTGAATCTTCTTCTGCATCTCTTGCTGCTTCTCCTTTTGATTCATCATCGGATTCATCTCGTGCTGCTGCTCTCCTGCTGCATCTCCTGCTGCTGAATCTCCTGCTTGTGCATATTCTGCTACATCTAAATCTACTACATACCCTCCTGCATCTCCTGCTGCTAAATCTCCTGCTGCATCTCCTGCTGCATTTCCTGCTGATAGATCTCCTGCTTCATATAGTGCTGCTGCATCTCATGTGGCTGCATCTCCTGCGGCTTCATCTCTTACTGAATCTGCTACTTCATCTGCTGCGGCTGCATCTCCTTATGCTGCATCTCCTGCTGCTGTATCTCTTACTAAATCTACTGCTTCATCTGCTGCAGCGGCATCTCCTTATGCTACATCTCCGGCTGCTGTATCTCCTAATGGATATCCTGCTGCATCTGCTGCTGCATCTCCAACTGCTGCATATCCTGCAGCAGTATCTACTGCTGATGCATCTCCTGCTGATGCATCTCCTGCTACATTTCCTAATGCAGCATATCCTGCTGCCTCATCTCCTTCTGAATGTGCTTCTGAATCATCTGTGGCATCTTCTGAGTCTGCATCTCCTGTTGCTGCATCTCCTGCTGCTGCATCTCCGGCTTCATCTCCTACTGCATCTCCTGCATCTACATTTCCTGCTTTTTTATGAAAATATAATAACTCCCGCTGGGAATATTCGAGCATGGAATGCTGTTTTTTCTGAATGTCTGCTCTTATAGTGCTTTCCCTGCAGAACGTCTTCTCTGGAAGTGTTTTCACTGCAAGCTGTAAAGCACGACTAATAGAAGGTTTTAGTATAAGATACTGAACTGTGACTTAGTATCACAAAGTACGGCACTTTAAGAAAAGTGAATAACTGCCGGACGTAAGATGCGAGCATGGAATGCTGCTGCTTCTGAATGTCTTCTCTTATAGCTCTTTCACTGCAAAGCAAGATTTGTAGATCTTTCAGTTTAAGCTTGTGTACTGTAACAATCGTTCAGAATTAGTATGTCAGGGAACATGCTACGATTAAATATTGGCTCTTGTCAGAGTCTTTTGTGGAGCGATTTCAATGCATTCAGAAAAGCACGACTTATTGGCCGTTTTAGGAAAGGACACTGAAATGTGACTTAAATGCGCCTATTAAGGCGCTTTAGGAAAACTGAATCATGCCCGCAGGGAAGATGCTAGCATGGAAAGCTGCAACTTCTGAATGTCTTCTCTTATAGCGCTTTCACTGCACAGCATAAGTTGTAGACTTTGAGTCTAGGCTTGTGTACTGTAACATTAGACTGGTTATTAAAGCTTTACTTGAAAAATTCTGAGCGTTCAGCACAAGTAAAGTAGGGAAGCTGCCACCATCATATGGTGGCTGTCGTTAGAGTCTTCTTTGGAAGATCTTTCACGCAAGTTGGAAAGTATTACTTGATGGACCATTTTCGTATAAGATACTGAAATGCGACCTACCTGCACCTAATAAGGCGCTTTAGGAAAAGTGAGTAACTCCTACAAGGAAGATGCTCGCATGGAATGCTGCTGCTTCTGAAAATCCTCTCTTATAGCGTTTTTACTGCAAGGCAAGAATCTAGGTTAGAAACTCTAGGCTTGTGTACTGCAATACCAGAATGGCTATTAAAGCGTCATCTGAAAATTTCAGAGCGTTCAAAGAAAATACCGCGGGGGAGATGCTACCATCTAATGCTGGCTCTCGTTATAGTCTTTTGTGGAAGAGCTTTAACTGCAAGGTGCAAGAGATGACTTTTGGACTGTTTTAATATAAGTTACTGAATTGTGATTTAATTGCACTTTAGAGGCGATTTAGAAAAAAACTAAATCTACCGTAGGGAAGATGCTAGCATCTAATGCTGGCTCTCGTTAGAGTCTTTTGTGGAAGAGCTTTTACTGTAAGCTGCAAAGCACGACCTATTGGTCGTTTTAGTATATTTACTGAATTGTTATTTAACTGCGCCTATTAAGGTGCTTTAGGAAAAATGAATAACACCCACAGGGAAGATGCTAGCATGGAATGCTGCTGCTTCTGAAAGCCCTCTCTTATAGCGCTTTTACTGCAAGGCGAGACTTGTAGAAATTTCACTCTAGGCTTGTGTACTGTAACATCAGAATGGCTATTAAAGTGTCACTTCAAAAATTAAAATCGTTCAACACAAGTAACGCAGGGAAGCTGCTACCATCCAGTGTTGGCTTTAGTTTTAGTCTTCTTTGGAAGTGCTTGCACTGCAACTGGCAAAGGAGGAAAAAGAGAACTTTTCAGTATAGGGTACTGAATAGTGAATTAACTGAGCCCAATAAGGCACTTAAGAAAATTGAATATCGCCTGAAGGGAAGATGCTAGCATGCAGATGTCCTTTGCAGCTTGTAATGAAAGCGCTTCCACAGAAGAGTATAATGAGAGACGGAATTTTATTGTTGCATGTAGTACTTGTGTTGACCTCAGTACCGGGGAAAGTCATGGAGCGGGTGATCTTGAGTGCTATCAAGAAGAACTTGCAAGAGAACCGGGTGATCAAACACAGTCAACAAGGGTTCATGAAAGGCAGGTCTTGCCAGTGTAATCTGATCACCTTCTATGACCAAGTGACTAAACTCTTGGACGAGGGAAAGGCTGTGGATGTAGTCTTCCTGGACTTTAGTAAAGCCTTTGATACAGTTTCTCATAGCATTCTGCTTTGGAAACTGTCGGCCTCTGGCCTGGACGGGCGCACACTCTCCTGGGTGAAAAACTGGTTGAATGACTGGGCCCAGAGGGTGGTGGTAAACGGAGTTAAATCCAGCTGGAGGCCAGTGACAAGTGGGGTTCCCCAGGGCTCAGTCCTGGGTCCAGTTCTGTTTAATGTCTTTATCAACGACCTGGATGAAGGCATTGAGTGCTCCCGTAGCAAGTTTGCAGATGACACCAAGCTGGGTGGAAGTGTCGATCTGCTGGAGGGTCAGGAGGCTCTGCAAAGGGACCTGAACAGGCTGGACTGCTGGGCTGAGACCAACGGCATGAGGTTTAACAAGGTCAAATGCTGGGTCCTGCACTTGGGGCACAACAACCCTGGGTAGAGGTACAAAATAGGAGAAGACTGGCTGGAAAGCTGCCAGGAGGAGAAGGACCTGGGAGTGCTGGTTGACAGCTGACTGAACATGAGCCAGCAGTGTGCCCAGGTGGCCAAGAAGGCCAATGGCATCTTGGCTTGCATCAGGAACGGCGTGACCAGCAGGTCCCGGGAGGTTATTCTCCCCCTGTACTCGGCCCTGGTGAGACCGCACCTCGAGTACTGTGTTCAGTTCTGGGCCCCTCACCACAAGAGGGATGTTGTGGCTCTGGAGCGAGTCCAGAGAAGAGCAACAAAGCTGGTGAAGGGGCTCGAGAACAAATCTTATGAGGAGCGACTGGGAGAGCTAGGGTTGTTTAGCCTGGAGAAGACGAGGCTGAGGGGAGACCTTATTACTCTCTACAACTACCTGAAGGGAGGTTGTGGAGAGGAGGGAGCTGGCCTCTTCTCAAGTGACAGGGTACAGGATGAGAGGGAATGGCCTCAAGCTCTGCCAGGGGAAATTTAGGCTTGAGATTAGGAAAAAATTCTTCACGGAGAGGGTGGTTAGGCTTTGGAACGATCTGCCCAGGGAGGAGGTTGAGTCGCTGTCCCTGTAGGTGTTTAAGGTGAGGGTGGATGAGGTACTTAGGAGCATGATTTAGTGATTGGTGGGAATGGTTGGACTCGATGATCTAGTGGGTCTCTTCCAACCTGGATATTCTGTGATTCTGTGGTTATTCTGTGAAATGCAGCAAGACATGCAGCAGAAGGAGATGCATCATGAGATACAATAGAAGGTGATTCAGCAGTAGATGGAGGATCATGAGATGTAGCCGCATATGCATCAGGAGAGGGAGATTCAGCAGGAGATGCAGCAGCAGATGCACCAGCTGGAGATGCAGCAGGAGATGCTGTTAGCTCTTAAATATTAAAGTGACGCTTTAATAGCCAGTCTGATGTTATAGAACAGAAGCCTAGACTGGAAGTTCTACAACTCTAAGCGCTATAAGAGAAGACATTCAGAAGCAGCAGCATTCCATGCTAGCACCTTCCCTGCGGGAGTTACTCACTTTTCCTAATGCGCCATAATTTGTGATATTAATTCACAATTCAGTACTCTATATGAAAACATTCTGTTAGTCGTTTATTGCAGCTTGCAGTGAAAACGCTTCCAGAGAAGTCGTTCTGCAGGGAAAGCTCTATAAGAGAAGACATTCAGAAACAGCAGCATTCCGTGCTAGAATATTCCCTGCGGAAGTTATTATATTTTCATAAAACAGCAGGAAATGGAGATGCAGGAGTGGCAGTAGGAGATGAAGCAGGAGATGCCTATTCAAATGCAGCAGGAGATTCTGCAGGAAATGCAGCGACAGGAGATTCAGCAGGAGATGCAGCAGCAGGAGATATAGCAGGAGATGCTATAGAGGAGATGCATCAGATAATGCAGCAGGAGGAGATGCAGCAGGATATAGAGCAGGAGATGCAGTAGCAACAGATGCATAAGGAGATGCAAAAGCAGATGCAGCAGCAGGAGATTCAGCAGCAGAAGATGAAGCAGGAGATGCAGTAGCAGATGCAGCAGCAGCAGATGTAGGAGAAGATGAAGCACAAGATGCAGAAGCAGGAATTGCAGTGGAAGGAGATGAAGCAGGAGCTGTAGCATTAGGAGATGAAGCAGCAGGAGGTGAAGCTGCAAGAGATGCACCAGGAGAAGAAGGAGTAGATGCAGCAGGGGATGCAGCATGAAAAGCAGCAGCAGGAGATGCATTAGCAGGAAATGAATCAGCAGGAGATGCAGCAGTAAGAAATGCTGTATGAGATGCAGCAGGAAATGCAGTAGCAGGATATTCATCAAAAGAAGATGCAGGAGGAGATGTAAAAAGAGATGCAGCAGGAGATTCAGCAGCAAAAGATGCAGCAGGAGATACAGCAGGAGATGCAGTAGGACGAGATGCAACATGATGTGCAGCCACAGGAGATGAAGCAGACGAGATGCAGCAGAAAATGAAACAGCAGGAGATACAGCAAGATATGCAGCAGCAGGAGATGCAGATTTATCAGCAGATTAACAGCAGATACAGCAGCAGGAGATGCATCAGAAGGATATACAGCAGCAGGAGATGCATCAGAAGGAGATGCAATAGTAGGAGATTCATCAGTAGGATATGCAGCAGGAGATTCAGCAGCAAATTCAGCAGTAGAGGAATCAGCAGCAGATGAGGCAGCAGAAGGAAAAGTATCAGAAAGAGATGCTGCCGAAAATGCAGTAGCCGGAGATGCAGCAGAATGAGGTTCAGCATCAGGAGAGGTAGAAGTAGAAGAAGCAGCAGGAGATGCAACAGGAGATTCAGCAGGAGGAGATGAAGCAGGAGGAGATGCATAAGGAGTGCAGCAGCAGGAGATGCAGCAGGAGATGCAGCAGCAGGACATATCAGGGGATTCAGCTACAGTAGATTCAGCAAGAGTTTCAGCAGAACATATGCAGCAGCAGGAGATGTAGCAGGAGATGCAGAAGTAAATGAAGCAGCAGCAGATGCAGTTTAGTTTTGGTGTTAGGCTTATGTTTACAGCTAAGGCTTGGGTTGGGGTATAGTTCAGGGTTGGGATTAGGGTTAGGATTAGGCTGCATCTCCTTCTGCTCCATCTGGTGTATCTGCTGCTGCATATGCGTCTGCTGCATCTCCTGCTAAATCTACTGCTAAATCTCCTGCTGCTGCATCTCCTTCTGAAGTTGCTGCTGAATCTACTGCTGAATACGCATACCCTGCTGCATCTCCTGATGCTGCATCTCCTTAATCTGCTGCTGCATCTGCTGCTGCTTCATGTACTGCTGCATCTCCTTCTGCTGCTTATCATTCTCTGCATCTTCTGCTCTGCATCTCCTGCTACTGCATTCTTTGCTACTGCATCTCCTGCTGCTTCTGAAAATCCTCTCTTATAGCGCTTTTACTGCAAGGCAAGAATCTAGGCTAGAAACTCTAGGCTTGTGTACTGCATTATCAGAATGGCTATTAAAGCGTCACTTCAAAATTTCAGAGCGTGCAGAGAAAATACCACAGGGGAGATGCTACCATCTACTGCTGGCTATCATTATAGTCTTTTGTGGAAGAGCTTTAACTGCAAGCTGCAACGGGTGACTTTTGGACCGTTTTAATATAAGTTACTGAATTGTGATTTAATTGCGCTTTAGAGGAGATTTAGAAAAAATCTAAATCTACCGTATGCTGCTGCTTCTGAAAATCCTCTCTAATAGCGCTTTTACTGCAAGGCAAGACTTGTAGAAATTTCACTCTAGGCTTGTGTACTGTAACATCAGAATGGCTATTAAAGCGTCACTTCAAAATTTAAAATCGTTCAACACAAGTAACGCAGGGAAGCTGCTACCATCCAGTGTTGGCTTTAGTTTTAGTCTTCTTTGGAAGTGCTCCTGCGTAATCTCCTGCTGCTGTATATGCTGGTGCATCTGCTGCTTCATCTTCTGCTGCTGCATCTCCAGCTGCTGCATATCATAGTGCATCTTCTTCTGCTACATCACCTGCAGCTGTATCTCCCACGTACTCTCCTGCTGCAGAATCTCCTGCTTCATCTCCTGCTGCTATATTACCTGCTGCATCTCCTCTTGCTGAAACTCCTGCTGCTGAATCGTCTGCTTCATCTCCTGCTGCTGCATTTTCTTCTGCATCTCCAGCTGCTGCATCTCATTCTGCCTGTCCTGCTGGTCAATCTCCTGCTGCTGCATCTCCTGCATGATCTCCTGCTGCTGCATATTCTGCTGCATCTCCAGCTGCATTAGCTGCTGAATCTCAGGCTGCAATTAATGCATAGCCTGCTTAAACTCCTGCTGCTGCATTACTTTCAGCCTATCTTCCTGTTATATTTCCTGCTGATGCATCTCCTGCTGGTGCATCTGTTGCTTCATCTCCTGCTACTGCATCTGATGCTGCTGCATGTGCTGCTGCATATCTTGGTGCTTCATCATTGCTGCTGCATATCCTTCTGAATCTACAGCTGAATCTTCTGCTGCCTGTTGTGCTGCTGCATCTCATGCGGCATGTGCATCTCCTGCTTATGCATCTCCTCCTGCTGATGCATCTCCTCCTGCATCTGCTGCTGCATCTCTTGCTTCATCTGCCAATTAATCTCCTGCTCCTGCATCGACTGCTGCTGCAACTGCTGCAGCATCTCCTGCTGCTGCATCTCCTGCTGCTGCATTTTCTGTTCATGCATCTCCTGATGCTACATTACCTGCTGCAGCTCCTGTTGCATCTCCTTATTCGTTTCCTTCTGCTTGTGATTCTTCTGCTTTGGCATCTCCTGCTAATGCATCTCCTGCAGCATATTCTGCTTCATATCCTGCTGCTACACCTCCTGCTCCTGCATCTCTTGCTGATTCCTATCCTGTAGCATCTCCTACTGCTTCATCTCCTGCTGGATCTGCTGCTGCTATACCTCCTGCTATATCTCCTCATGATGCACATTCTGCTGAATCTGTTGAAGATTCTCTTCCTACTGCATCTCCTCCTGAATCTGTTTTTGAAAATGCTGCTGAATCTACTGCTCAATTTGCTTTTGAATCTTCTGCTGCATCTCCTGCTGCTGATTCTCCTGCTGAATCTCCAGCGGCATCTCATGCTGCTACATCTCCTGCTGCATCTTCTGTTGCATCTAATTCTGAATATGCTTCTCCAGCTGCATCTCCTGCTTCTGCTTCTAATGCTGCATGGTATGCAGCATCTACTGCTGCTGCATCTCCCACTTCATCTCCTTCTACGGCATATCTTGCTGCATCTCCTCCTTTGCATCTACAGCTGCTGCATCTCCTTCTGTTCCTCCTGATGCTGCATTTGCTGCAGAATCTCCTGCTGCTTCTTCTTCTGAATATTCATCTCCGGCTTTATCTCCTACTGCAACTCCTGCATCTACATTTCCTGCTGTTTTATGAAAATATAATAAGTCTTGCAGGGAAGATTCTAGCATGGAATGCTGCTGCTTCTGAATGTCTTCTCTTATAGCGCTTTCACTGCAAAGTAAGATTTGTAGAACTTTGAGTATACGCTTGTGTACTGTAACAACTGAATAGCTATTTAAGCATGTCTTCAAAATTTCAGATGGTTCAGCACAAGTACCTCAGGGAACATGCTAAAATAAAATGAATAGATAAATTAGCAGTACATGCAGAAGCAGATGCAGCAGAAGATGCCGTAGCAGATGAACCAGGAGATGCAGCAGCAGATGAAGCAGGAATTTCAGCAGCAGGAGATGCATCAGCAGCAGATGCACTAGCAGGAGATGCAGCAGAAGATGCAGCTGAAGATGCAGATTCAGCAAAAATGCAGTAGCAGCAAATCCTGCAGCAGATACAGCAGCAGAAGATGCAGCAACAGGAGATGCAGTAGCAAGACATGCAGCAGTAAATGCAGCAGCACAAAATGCATCAGCAGGAGATGCTGCAGAAAATGCATCATCCGGAGATGCAGCATCAAGAGATACAGCAGTAGCATATTAAGAAGAAAATTCAGATGCAGAAGCAGAGATGTAGCAGCAGCAGATGCAGAAACAGATGCAGCAGGGTATGTTGCAGGATGAGATGAAGCAGGAGATGCAGCAGTAGATTAAGCAGCAGATGCAGCAAGAAATGCAGCAGGAGGAAATGCAGCAGCAGATGCAACAGCAGGAGAAGCAGAAGAAGCAGCAGATGCAGAAGCAGTTGCAGCAGGAAATGATGCAGGAGGAGATGCAGCAGCAGCAAATGTAGCAGGAAATGTGCAGCAGAAGCAGCAGTATGAGATGCAGCAGGACATACAGCAGGAGATGCAGAAGGAGGGGATGGAGTAGGAGATGCATCAGGAGATGCAATAGCAGGAGATATAACAGGCGATGCCACAGCAGGATATGTAGAAGGAGATGCCGCAGGTGATTCAGCAGCAGGGGATGCTGCAGCAAGAGTTGCAGCAGGAGATGCAGCTTCAGGAGATGAAGCGGCAGGAGATGCATCAGTCGATGCAGCCAGAGGTGCAATAGGACGAGATGCAGCAGGAGATGCAGCAGCAGATGTAGCAGCCGGAGTATCAGCAGCATGATATGCAAGTGCAGTAACTGCACAGGATATACAAGAGGAGATTATAGCAGGCGATTCAGCAGTAGATGAAGCAGCAGCAGATACACCAGATGGAGCAGCAGGAGATGCAGCAGGGCATGAAGCAGCAGATGCAATAGTAGGAGATGCAGAAGGAGATTCAGCAGCAGGAGATGCAGCAGCATATGCAGCAGGAGGTAATGCATCAGCAAATTCAGCAGCAGGAGATGCAGCAGGAAATGCCATAGCAGGAGATGCAGCAGCAGGAGATGCAGCAGGAGATAAGCAGCAGGATAATCAGCCAAAGATGCATAAGCTGGTGATACAGCAGGAGGTGCAGTAGCCAGAGATACAGCAGCAGCAGATGCAGCAGCAGGAGATGCAGCAGCATATAAAGCCAGAAATGAATCACAAGATGCAGCAGCAGGAGATTCAACAGCAGGAGATGCAGCAGAAGATTCAGTAGGAAATGCTGCAGAAGATTCATCAACAGGAGGTCCAGCAGAAAGTGATCCAGCATGAGATGCAGCAGGCAATAGAGCAGCAAGAGAGTCAGCAGGAGATGCAACAGCAGATGCAGCTGGAGATGCAGCAGCGGAAGATACAGTAGTACATAAAGCAGAACATGCACAAAAATGCAGCAGGAGATGCAGCAGGATAAGATGCAGCAGGATCAGATTCAGCAGGAGATGCAGCATCTGGAGATGAAGCAGTAGAAGATGCAGTAGGAGATACAGCAGCAGATGCATCAAGAGGTGCAGGAGCAGGGGATGCAGAGGCAGGAGATGCAGCAGCAAGAGATGCGTGAGTAGGAGATGCAGAAGCAGGAGATGCAGCAGTAAGTGATGCCGCAGGAGATAGAGCAGCAGGAGATGCACCTTCAGATCCAGCCGCTAGAGATTCAGGAAAAAACACAGCAGGATATGCAGAAGATGCAGCAGGAAATGCAGTAGCAAGAGATGCAGAAGGAGAAGCCACAGTAGATGCAGCTGTAGAAAATGCAGCAGCAGACACGGCAGTAGGAGATGCAGGAGGAGGACATGCATCAGGAGATGCATATTCAGAAAGAGATGCATCAGGAGGTGTCGCAGGATGTGTAGCAGCATGAGATGCCACATGAGATTCAGGAGGAGGTTCAGCAGCAGGAGATGCAGCAGCAGGAGGTGCAGCCACAGCAGATTCAGCAGCAGATTCAGCAGGATAAGCAGCAGTAGATTCAGCAGGAGATGCAGAAGTGGATGCATTAAGAGATGCATATTAAACAAGAGATGCAGCAGGAAGAGATGCTTTAGATGATATGGCATCAGGAGACGCAGCAAGACATTCAGCAGGAGATGCAGTAGGAGGAGAGGCAGGAGGAGATGATCCAGCAGACACAGCAGCACGAGATGCAGAAGCAGAAGATGCAGCAGGAGATGCATCAGTAGAAGATACAGCAGGGGATGCAACTGCAAGAGATTCCGCAGCAGGAGATGCAGCAGGAGACACAGAGAAAGGAGATGCAGCAGAAGGAGATGATGCAGGAGACGCAGAGAAGGAGATGCAGCAGAAGGAGACTCAGCAGGATATGCAGTAGCAGGCGTCGAAGCAATAGATGCAGCAAGAAATGCATCAGCAAGAGATTCAGCAATAAGAGATGCAGCAGCAGATGAAGCAGCAAATGAAGAAGCAGCAAATACAGCAGCAGGAGATGCAGGAGCAGATGCAGCAGTAGATGCAGATTCAGCAGGAGATTCAGCAGCAGGAGATGCTGCAGCACATTTACAATAGGATGCTGCAGCAAGAGATGAAGCAGTAGCAGATGCAGCAGCCAGAATAGGCAGCAACAGAAGATGCAACAGAAGATGCAGCTGCAGTAGATGGAGGAGGAGATGCAGTAGGAAGAGATTCAGCATTATCATGAGATTCGTTAAGATATGCAGCAGAAGGATATGCAGCAGCAGGAGATGCAGCAGGATATGCAAGAACAGGAGATTCAGTATGAGATACAGCAGAAGATGCAGCAGCACGAGATGCCACAGCAGCAGAGCAGCAGCAAATGCAGCAAGAAATACAGCAGGAGATGAAACATCAGGAGATGAAGCCAAAGATGCATCAGCTGAAGATTAAGCAAGAAATGCAGCAGCACGAGATGCATCAGCAGATGCAGCAGGAGATGAAGGAGGAGATGAGGCAGCAGATGTAGCAAGATATACCATAGTAGATGCAGCAGGAAATGTATCAGCACGAAATGCAGCATGAGATGCAGAAGGAAATGAAGCAGGTTATGCAGGAGAAGTAGATGCAGCAAGAGATGAGCAGATGGAGTTGCAGGAGCAGGAGATGAAGCAGGAGATGATGCAGCAGGATATGCAGCAGCAGGAGATGCATAAGCAGATGCAGCAGGAAATGCAAATTCAGAAGGAGATGCAGTATGAAGAGTATCTTCAGCAGATGCAGCAGCATGTGCAGCATGACGAAATGTAGCAGAAGATACAGCAGCAACAGTTGAAGAATGATATGCAGCAGCAGGAGATGAAGCAGGAGATGCATCAGCAGGAGATACAGAAGTAGAAGATGCAGCAGCAGGGTATGAAGCAGAAGATGCAGCAGGAGATGCATTAGAAGGAAATGCAGTAGGAGATGCATTAGCAGGAGATGCAGCAGGAGGAGATGCTGTAGCTGGATATGCCTCATGAGATGCAACAAGGTCTGCAGAAGGAGATTCAGCAGCAGGAGACTGATAAGCAGATAATGCAGCAGCAGGACATTCAGTAGCAGGTAATGCAGTAGGAGATGCAGAAGAAGGAGATGCAGCAGGAGGTGATGCAGCAGGAGATCCAGGAGCAGGAGATGCAGCGGGAGATGCAGCCGCAGTAGATGCAGCAGGAGAGAAATCAGCAGCAGATGCAGCAGCAGATACAGCAGCTGGAGTGGCAGCAGGAGATCAAGCAGCAGGATATGCAGCAGTATGAGATGCAGCAGTAGAATATGCATCAAAAGATGCAGATACAGATGCAGCAGGAGTTGCAGATTTAGCATGAGATGCAGAAGCAGGATATGCAGCAGAAGATGCAGAAGCAGGATATGCTGGGGCAGATGCAGCAGGCAGAGATGCAGCGCCAGGAGACGCAATAGGAAGTGATGCAGCATGTAATACAGCAGCAGGAGATGCAGGAGGAGTTTCAGCAGCAGGAGATGCAGCAGAAGTAGATGCAGCAGCAAGAAATGTATCAGCAGGAGATGCTGCAGCAGATGTAGATAGAGGAGATGCAGCAGCAAGATATGCAGCAAGAGGTGCATCATGAGAAATGCAGCAGGAGATGCAGAACGAGATTCTACAGCAGGAGATGCAGCAGGAGATTCAGAAGGAGATGCAGAAGCAGGAGATGCAGCATGAGATGCAGGAGGTGATGTAGCTGCAGAATATATAGAAGCAGGAGATGCAGAAGCAAGAGATGCAGCAGAAAGAGATGCAGCATCAGATTCATCAGCAGTAGATGCAGGAGGAGGTCCAGCAGGAGGAGATCCAGCAGCAGGAGATATAGCAGGAGATGCATCAGTAGATGAATCAGCAGCAGATGTAGAAGCAGATGCAGGAGATGCAGAAGGAGGAGATGCAGCAGGAGATTCAGCAGGAGATGCAGAAGGCAGAGATGCAGAGAAGAATATGCAGCAGAAGAAGATATATCAGGGGATTCAGCTACATTAGATTCAGCAAGAGTTACAGCAGCACATATGCAGGAGCAGGAGATATAGAAGGAGATGTAGCAGTAAATGAAGCAGCAGCAGATGCAGTTTAGTTTTGGTGTTAGGTTTATGTTTACAGCTAAGGCTTGGGTTGGGGTATAGTTTAGGGTTAGGGTTAGGATTAGGGTTAGGGTTAGGTTTTGGTTAGGCTTTGTTTAGTGGTTGGGCCTAGGCTTATCTTTAGGTTTAGGCTTAGTGTTTGTGTTAGTGTTAGTTTTGAGGTTAGGCTAATGGTTAAGGCTAAAACTTAGGTTAGATTATGGGTAAGGGCTAGGGCTAGGGTTAGTGTTAGGGGTAGGGTTAGGGTTAGGTTTATTGTTTTGGTTAGACTTTGGTGTTTAGTGTTAGGCTTTGCTTTAGGTTTAGATTTAGGCTTAGTGTTAGTGTTAGGGTCAGTTTTGATGTTAGGCTTATGGTTAGGGCTAAGGCTAGGGTTAGGGTATGCAGCAGCAGATGCATCAGTAGGTGCAGGAGCAGGGGATTCAGAGGCAGGAGATGCAGAAGCAGGAGAGGCACCATGTGATTCAGCATAAGATGCAGCAGGAGGAGATGCAGCAGGAGATATAGTAGCAGGACATGCAGCAGCAGGACATGCAGCAGTAAGTGATGCAGCAGGAGATGCACATGCAGATGCAGCCGCTGGAGATTCAAAAAAAATGTAGCAGCATATGCAGAAGGAGATGCAGCAGGAGATACAGTAGCAGACGCAGCAGTAGGAGATGCAGCAGAAGACGCAGCAGTAGGAGATGAAGCAGGAGGACATGCATCAGGAGATGCATATTCAGAAGGAGATGCATCAGGAGGTGTAGAAGGATGTGTAGCAGCATGAGATGCCACAGGAGATTCAGGAGGAGATTCAGCAGCAGGGCATTCAGCAGCAGGAGGTGCAGCCGCAGCAGATTCAGCAGCAGATTCAGCAGGAAATACAGCAGTAGATTCATCAAGATAAGCAGCAGTAGATACAGCAGGAGATGCAGCAGCAGAGGATGCAGCATAGGATGCAGCAGCGGATGCAGCAGGAGATGCAGCAGAAGGAGATGCAGAAGTAGATGCATTAAGGGATGCAGATTATGCAGGAGATGCAGCAGGAAGAGATGCTTTAGATGATATAGAATCAGGAGATGCAGCAGGAGATTCAGCAGGTGATGCAGTAGGAAGAGAGGCATGAGGAGATGATGCAGCAGACACAGCAGGAGGAGATGCACAAGCAGAAGATGAAGCAGGAGATTCATCAGTAGTAGATACAGCAGGGGATGCAGAGAAAGGAGATTTCGCAGCAGGAGATGCCGCAGAAGATGCAGCGAAAGAAGATGCGGCAAAAAGAGAGGCAGCAGGATATATAGGAGCAGGTGCCGCAGCAGGAGATGCAGCAGGAAATGCAGCATTAGATGCAGCAGCAGGAGATGAAGCAAAAAACGATGCAGCAGGATATACAGCAGCAGGAGATGCAGCAGCAGGAAATGCAGCATTAGATGCAGCAGCAGATGAAGCAGGAAATGCAGACGCAGCAAATACAGCAGCAGGAGATGCAAGAGCAGATGTAGCAGTAGATGCAGATTCAGCGGGAGACTTAGTTGCAGGAAATGCTGCAGCAGATTCATTCCATGCTAGCATCTTCCATGCGGGAGTTACTCACTATTCCTAAAGTGCCATAATTTGTGATATTAATTCACAATTCAGTATTCTATACGAAAACATTCTGTTAGTCGTACTTTGCAGCTTGCAGTGAAAACGCTTCCAGAGAAGTTGTTGTGCAGTGAAAGCGTTATAAGAGAAGACATTCAGAAACAGCAGCATTACATGCTAGAATATTCCCTGTGGGAGTTATTATATTTTCATAAAACAGCAGGAAATGGAGATGCAGGAGTGGCAGTAGGAGATGAAGCTGGAGATGCCTATTCAAAAGCAGCAGCAGGAGATTTTGCTGCAAATGCAGCAACAATAGATTCAGCAGGAGATGCAGCAGCAAGAGATGCAGCAGGAGATGCCATAGGAGGAGATGCATCAGATAATGCAGCAGGAGGAGATGCAGCAGGATATAGAGCAGGAGATGCAGTAGCAACACATGCATAAGGAGATGCAAAAGCAGACGCAACAGCAGGAGATTCAGCAGCAGAAGATGAAGCAGGAGATGCAGTAGCAGATGCAGCAGCAGCAGATGTAGGAGAAGATGAAGCAGAAGATGCAGCAGCAGGAATTGCAGCAGAAAGAACTGAAGCAGGAGATGTAGCATTAGGAGATGAAGCAGCAGGAGATGAAGCTGCAGGAGATGCACCAGGAGAAGAAGGAGTAGATGCAGCAGGGGATGCAGCATGAGAAGCAGCAGCAGGAGATGCATTAGCAGGAGATGAATCAGCAGGAGATGCAGCAGCAGGACATGCAGACGCAGCAGATGCACAAGAAGATTAACCAGCATATTCAGCAGGAGATGCAGCAGCAAAAGATGCTGTAGGAGATGCAGCAACAAAAAATCAGGAATAGATATATCAGCAGCAGAGGCAGGAGTAGATGCAGCTGATGAGGCAGGAGATACAGCATGAGGTGCAGAAGCAGGAGACTCGGAGGCAGAAATTGTACCAACAGGAGATGCAGTAGCAGGAGATTAAGCAGAAGATGCACCAACAGGAGATACTGCAGCAGGGAATGCAGCTGCAGGAGATGTAGCACGAGATGCAGATGCAGATGTAGCAGCATGAGACATAGAAGAAAGAGATGCAGCAGGAGAGGCAGGACAAAGTGATGTAGCAGCAAATGTAGCAGCAGCAGCCCGAGATGCAGCAGGAGATTCAGCAGCAGGGGATGCAACAGCATTTGCAGCAGCAGGGGATGAAACAGGAAATGAATCACCAGGAGATGCAGAAGCAGGGGATTCAGCAGGAGATGCAGCAGCAGGAGATGGAGCAGGATATGAATTGAAGGAGATGTAAGAGAAGATACAGCATGATATGCAGAAGCAGGAGATGTAACAGGAGATGAAGCTGCAGGAGATGCAGAGAAAGAGATGGAGAAGAAAGAGATAAATCAGGAGAGGCAGGACAAAGTTATGTAGCACCAGATGCAGCAGGACGAGATGCAGCAGGAGATGTAGCAGCAGGTGATACAGCAGGAGATGCAGTAGCAGAATATGCTGCAGAACATGCAGCAGCATAGATTCAGCAGGAGATGCAGCAGCAGGAGATGCAGCTGAAGATTAAGCAGGAGGAGATGCAGCAGTAGATGAAACAGCAGGAAATGAAGAAGCAGGAGATGCAGAAGCAGGAGATGCAGCACAAGATGCAACACAATATGTAGAAGCCGGAGATGCAGCAGCATGAGCTGCAGCAGCATGAGCTGCAGAACGAGATTCAGCAGGAGACACAGCAGGAAATGCAGCAGTAGATGCAGCAGCAAGAGTTGGAACAGGAAGTGCAGCAGGAGATGTACCAGGAATTGCAGCAGCAGGAGATGCAGCATAATGATATGCAGGAGATGCAGCAGAAGGAGGTGCAAAAGGTCATGCATATTCAGCAGGAATTGCCACATCAGGAGATGTAGGATCATGAGATTCAGGAGCAAGAGATGAAATACTAGATGTAGCAGAAGGGGATGAAGCAGCAGATGCAGCAGCAGGAGATGCAGCAGCATATATGCAGCATCCCCAGATGAAGCGGGATATTTAGCAGCAGGAGATGCAGCAGCATAAGATACATCAGCAGAAGAGCAGCAGGAGAGGCATCTGGAGATCCAGCAGCAGAAGATGCAGCAGTAATTGCAGCCAGAGATTCAGCAGCAGATGAAGCAGGAGATGAAGCAGCAGGAAGTGCTTCATGTACTGCTGCATCTCATGCTAAAATTCCTGCTGCTGCATCTCCTGCTACTCGATGTCCTCCTGCATCTCCTGCTGATGCATCTGCTGCTTCAACTCCTGCTGATGTATCTTATGCTGCTACATCTGCTGCATCCTCTGCTCATGGATCTGTGGATGCATCTCCTGATGCTCAATTTCCTGTTGGATCTGCTGCTTAATCCCGTGCTGCATCTCCTTCTGCTCCATCTGGTGCATCTGCTGCTGCATCTGCTTCTGCTTCATCTCCTGCTGCATCTCCTCCTAAATTTGCTGCTGAATCTACAGCTGAATACGCATCCCCTGCTTCATATCCTGCTGCATTTTCTGCTTTATATTCTGCTGCATCTCATGCTTAATATCCAGCTGCATTTCCTGCTGCTGCATTACCTGCTGCATTTCCTGCTACTGCATTAGCTGCTGCATCTCCATCTGCTGAATCTCCAGCTGCATCTCCTTCTGCGGCATCTCCTGCTGCGTCATCTGCAGCTGCATCTTCTGCTTCTACATCTCCTACTGAATCTGCATCTCCTGATGCATCTGCTGCAGCATCTCCTGCTTCAGGTCCAGCTGCATTGCCTGCTGCTGCATTACCTGCTGCATCTCCCTCGGCTGCATCTCCTTTTGTGGCATCTTCTGCTTCTACATCTCCTACTGAATCTGTATCTCCTGATGCATCTGCTGCTGCATCTCCTGCTGCTGCACCTCTTCCTGCTGCATCTCCTTAATCTGCTGCTGCATCTGCTGCTGCTTCATGTACTGCTGCATCTCCTTCTTCTGCTTGGCATCTCCTGCTATTGCATCCTTTGCTACTGCATCTGCTGCTGCATCTGCTGCTGCATCTGCTGCTGCATCTCCTACTGCTGCATCTCCTGCTGCTGCATCTGCTGCTGATTTATCTAATGCTGCATCTCCTGCTACATCTCCTTCTTTTGCATCTAATGCTGCTGGATCTCCTCCTACATCTCCTGCTTCTGCATCTGCTGCTTCATATCCTTCTGATGCAACTGCGGATTCATCTCATGATGCTACTCTCGTACTTGATCTCCTGCTACTGTATCTGCTGTTGCTGCTGTGTCTGCTGATGCATTTCCTGATGCATCTTCTGCTGCTGCATCTCCTGCTGCTGCATCTGCTGCTAAACCTGCTGCTCTATCTCCATCTGCTGCATATCATAGTGCATCTTCTTCTGCTACATCTCCTGCAGCTGTATCTCCCGTGTACTCTCCTGCTGCAGAATCCCTGCTACATCTCGTGCTGCTACGTTACCTGCTGCATCTCCTGCTGTTGTATCTCCTCCTACTGCATCTCCTGCTGCTGAATCATATGCTTCATCTGCTGGTGCTGCATCTGCTGGTGCTGCATCTGCTGCAGAATTTGCTTCTGCATCTCCAGTAGCTGCATCTCATACTGACTGTCTTGCTGCTCAATCTCATGCTGCTGCATCTCCTGCTGTATCCATTGGTGCTGCATCTCCTTCTGATGCATATCCTTCTTAAACTCCTGCTTCTGCAGGAGTTACCTTCTTCCTCTCTTCCTGCTGTATTTCCTGCTGCTGCACCTGCTGCTTCATCTCCTGCTACGGCATCTGATGATGCTGCATCTGCTGCTGTATGTGGTGCTGCATGTGGTGCTGCATCTCCTGGTGATGCATCTCTTGCTGATGCATCTCCTGCTGATGCATCTCCTGCGGCATCACATGCTGCAACATTTCCTGCTTCATCTCCTTCTGCATCTCAAGCTGCATTTCCTGCTGCTGCATCTCAAGCTGCATATCCTTCTGTTGCGTCTCCAGCTGCTGTGTCTCCAGCTGCTGCATCTCCTTCTGCATCTGCTGCAGCTTCTCTTATTACAGAATCACTGAGAATCACAGAATAACCAGGTTGGAAGAGACCCACTGGATCGTCGAGTCCAACCGTTCCCACCAATCCCTAAATCATGCGCCTAAGTACCTCATCCACCCTCACTTTAAAGACCTCCTGGGACGGCGACTCAACCACCTCCCTGGGCAGACCGTTCCAATGTCTAACCACCCTCTCCGTGAAGAATTTTTTCCTAATCTCAAGCCTAAATCTCCCCTGACAGAGCTTGAGGCCATTCCCTCTCGTCCTGTCTGCTGTCACTTGGGAGAAGAGGCCAGCACCCTCCTCTCCACAACCTCCCTTCAGGTAGTTGTAGAGAGTAATAAGGTCTCCCCTCAGCCTCGTCTTCTCCAGGCTAAACAACCCCAGCTCTCTCAGTCGCTCCACGTAAGATATGTTCTCCAGGCCCTTCACCAGCTTTGTTGCTCTTCTCTGGACTCGCTCCAGAGCCACAACATCCCTCTTGTGGTGAGGGGCCCAGAACTGAACACAGTACTCGAGGTGCGGTCTCACTAGTGCCGAGTACAGGGGGAGAATAACCTCCCTGGACCTGCTGGTCACGCCGTTCCTGATACAAGCCAAGATGCCATTGGCCTTCTTGGCCACCTGGGCACACTGCTGGCTCCTGTTCAGTCAGCTGTCAACCAGCATCCCCAGGTCCTTCTCCTCCTGGCAGCTTTCCAGCCAGTCTTCTCCTATTTTGTACCTCTGCTTAGGGTTGTTGTGCCCCAAGTGCAGGACCCGGCATTTGACCTTGTTAAACCTCATGCCGTTGGTCTCAGCCCAGCAGTCCAGCCCGTTCAGGTCCCTTTGCAGAGCCTCCTGACCCTCCAGCACATCGACACTTCCTCCCAGCTTGGTGTCATCTGCAAACTTGCTAAGGGAGCACTCAATGCCTTCATCCAGGTCGTTGATAAAGACATTAAACAGGACTGGACCCAGGACTGAGCCCTGGGGAAACCCACTTGTCACTGGCCTCCAGCTGGATTTAACTCCATTTACCACCACCCTCTGGGCCCAGTCATTCAACCAGTTTTTCACCCAGGAGAGTGTGCGCCCGTCCAGGCCAGAGGCCGACAGTTTCCGAAGCAGAATGCTATGAGAAACTGTATCAAAGGCTTTACTAAAGTCCAGGAAGACAACATCCACAGCCTTTCCCTCGTCGAAGAGTTTAGTCACTTGGTCATAGAAGGTGATCAGATTATTCAGTCATCTTCTGCTGCATCTCTTGCTGCTTCCGCTTCTACTGCATCTCATGCTGGGTGAGCTCCTTCTTCTGGATCTCCTGCTGCTGCAGCTCTTGCTTCATCTTCTGCTGATACATCTTCTGATGCTGTATCTGCTGCTGCTGCATTTCTTGTTGCATCTTCTGCTGATGCATCTCCTGCTGTATCTCGTGCTGCTGCATTTCCTGGTGCTGCATCGCCTGCTGCTGTATCTCCTGCGGCTCTATCTCCAGCTGCACCTGATACTGCTGCATCTCTTGCTGCATCTCCTGCTGAATTTTTTGTAGCATCTCCTGCTGATCTGTCTCCAGCTGCTGAATCTCATGCTGCTTCATCTCCTGGTTCTGTATCTCCTATTGCATCTTCTGCTGGTTCATTTCTTGCTGTTGCATTTCCTACTGCTGCATCTCTTGCTTCTTCATCTCCTGCAGATGCATTTCTTGCTGCATCTCCTCCTTTTGAATCTCCTTCTGCATCTCATGCTCATCTCATCCTTCTGCATCTCCTGCTGAATCTCATCCGGCTGCATCTCCTCCTGCTTCAATTTCTGTTCCTGCATCTCCTGATGCTTCATCACCTGCTGTAGGACTTATTGCATCTCTTTATTCGTATCCTGCTGCTGCATATTCTGCTTCATATCCTGCTGTAGCATCTTTTGCTAATGCATCTCTTGCTGATTCCTATCCTGTAGCATCTCCTACTGCTTCATCTCCTGCTTCAGAACCTCCTACTCCTGCATCTCTTGCTGCATCTCCTCCTGCTGCATTATCTGATGCATCTCCTTCTGTGGCATATCCTTCATATGGCATCTCCTGCTGCTGCATCTCCTGCTGAATCTCCTGCTGCTGTTTCTTCTGAATATTCATCTCCGGCTTCATCTCCTATTGCCACTCCTGAATCTACATTTCCTGCTGTTCTATGACAATATAACAACTCCCGCAGGGAATATTCTAGCATGGAATGCTGCTGTTTCTGAATGTCTTCTCTTATAGCGCTTTCCCTGCAGAACGACTTCTCTGGAAGCATTTTCACTGCAAACTGCAAAGCACGACTAACAGAACATTTTAGTGTAAGGTATTGAATTGTGACTTAATATCACAAATTACGGCACTTTAAGAAAAGTGAATAACTGCCAGAGGGAAGATGCTAGCGTGGAAAGCTGCTGCTTCCGAATGTCTTCTCTTATAGCGCTTTCACTGCAAAGCAAGAAGACCTAACCATAAGCCTAACCCTAATCATAACCCAAAAACTAACACTAAGCCTAAACCTAAAGGTAAACCTAACCCCAAGTACTAAACAAAGGCTAACAAAACCCTAACCCTGACTCTAGCCCTAACCTATACCTCAACCCAAGCCTTAGATGTAAACATAAGCCTAACACCAAAACTAACACTAATCCTAAACCTAAAGCTAAACCTGACCCCAATCACTAAACAAAGCCTCACCTAACTTCAACCCTAGCCCATGCCCGAACTTTAACCCCAACTCTAGCCCTAACCTACACCTTAACCCAAGCCTTATCCCTAACCATAAGCCTAACACCAAAACTAACCCTAATACTAACACTAAGCCTAAACCTATAGCTAAAACTGACCCCAATCACTAAACAAAGCCTAACTGAAACCCTAACCCTAGACCTAGCCTTAGCCCTAGCCCTAACCCTAGACCTAGCCCCAACCCATACCCTAACCCTAGCCATAGCCCTAACCATAAGCCTAACATCAAAACTGACCCTAACACTAACACTAAGCCAAAACCTAAGGCAAAGCCTAACCCTAAACACCAAACAAAGCCTAACCAAAACAATAAACCTAACCCTAACCCAACCCCTAACACTAACCCTAGCCCTAGCCCTAACCCATAACCTGACCCAAGCTTTAGCCTTAACCATTAGCCTAACCTCAAAACTAACACTAACACAAACACTAAGCCTAAACCTAAAGCTAAACCTAGGCCCAACCACTAAACAAAGCCTAAGCAAAAACCTAACCCTAACCCTAATCCTAAACTATACCTCAACCCAAGCCTTAACTGTAAACATAAACCTAACACCAAAACTAAACTGCATCTGCTGCTGATTCATTTACTGCTGCATCTCCTGCTATATCTCCTGCTGCTGCATATGTTCTGCTGTAACTCTTGCTGTATCTACTGTAGCTGAATCCCCTGATATATCTCATTCAGTTGCATATTCTTCGCTGCATCTCTTGCTGCTGCATCTCTGCCTGTTACATCTCATTCTGCATCTACTGCTGCATCTCTTGATGCTGCATCTCCTGATGCTTCATCTCTTGCTGCATCTTATGCAGCTGCATCTTTTGCTAAATATCCTGCTGCATCTCCTCCTGCTGCATCTCCTCCTGCATCTCCTGCATCTGCTGCTACGTCTGCCTCTCATTCATCTACTGATGCATCTCCTGCTATATCTCCTGCTGGAGGATCTCCATCTGCTGGACCTCCTCCTGCATCTACTGCTGATGAATCTGATGCTGCATCTCTTTCTGCTGCATCTCCTCCTGCATCACCTGGTGCTTAATCTCCTGGTGCTGCGTACACTGCTGCATCTACTGCTGATGCATCTCCTGCTGCATCTCCTCCTTCATATCTTGCTGCATAACATGCTGCTTCTCCTGATGAATTACCTGCTGCATCTCCGCACTCTGCATCTCCTCATTCTCTATATACTGCAGCTGCATCTCCTCCTGCATCTCATGCTGCATCAACTGCTTCTGCAACTCCTTCTGAATCTCCTGCTGCATCTCCTGCTGTAGAATCTCGTTCTGCATCTCCTGCTGCATTTCTCATGATGCACCTCTTGCTACATATTCTGCTGCTGCATCTCCTCCTGCTACATCTGCTGCAGCATCTCCTGCTGATACATCTCTTGCTGCTGCATCTCCTCCTGCTGCATCTGCTGCAGCATCTCCTGCTGCAGCATCTCCTGCTAAATCTGCATCTCCTGCTGCATCTGCTTCTGCATCTCTTGATGCATCTTCTACTGCTGCATTACATACTGCTGCATCTCCTGCTGCTTGATCTCCTGCTGCCTCTCCAGCTGCTGTATCTGCTGCTGCATCTGCTACTGCTTTTTCTCCAGCTGAATCTCCTGATGCTGGATCTCCTGATGCTGGATCTCCTGCTGCATCACCAAATGGTGCATCTCCTGCTGAATTTCCTGCTATATATCCTGCTGATGAATCTCCTGTTTCTGCATCTCCTTCTTCTGCATCTCCTACTGCATTTCCTGCTATTGAATGTCCTGCTGCTGGATTCTCTGCTTATCAGTCTCCTGCTGCTGAATCTCCGTCTGCAGATCCTGTTGCATCTCCTGATGCATATCCAGCTGCAGCATCTTCTCCTGCTGCATCTCCTGCTAATGCATTTCCTGCTTCATCTTCTGCTTCATACCCTGCTGCTGCATCTTCTACTTCTGTATCTTATGCTGATGCATCTTCTGCTACATCTCCTGCTACTGCATCTCCTGCTGCTGCATCTCCTTCTTCATCTGCTGCTGATGCATCTGTGGTTACATCTCTGCTGCTGCATTTCCTGCTGCATTTCTTTCTGCATCTCCTGCTGCGGTATCTTCTGCTACATCTCATCATGCTGCACATCCTGTTGCATCTGCTGAAGATTCTCTTCCTACTGCAACTCCTGCTGAATTTGCATTTCCTGCTGCATCTGCTTCTGCACCTCCTGCTGCTGCGTCTTCTCCAGCATCATCTCCTGCTTCATCTTCTGCTCCTGCAACTCCTTCTGCTTCATTTCCTGCTGCATCTACTTCTCCTGCATATCTTGCTGCATTTCCTGCTGCATCTCCTGTTTCATTTCGTGCTGATACATTTCCAGCTGTATCTACTACAGTATATCTTGCTACATCTGCTGCCTCATCTTCTCCTTCATCTCCTGCTGCATCTGCTGATTCATCTCGTGCTGCTGCTTTTCCTCCTTCATCTTCAGCTGATGCATCTTTGGCTTATACTTGTGATGTTTCATCTACTGCTGCATCTGCTGCTGCATGTCCTGTTGCTGCATCTCCTGCTGTATTTCCTGCTGCACCTGCTGTTGCTTCATCTGCTGCTGCATCTCCTGCTACTGCATCTTCTGCTTCATCTCCTGCTGCTGCATATCCTTCTGCTGCATATCTTAATTCATCTCATGATTATGCTGCATCTCTTGCTACTGAATTTCCTCCTGCATGTGCATGTCTTGCTGCATCTCCTGCTGCTGCATCTCCTGCTGCTGCTGCATTTCTTGCTGCATCTCCTCCTGATGCTTCTTCTGCTTTATATCTCCATGCAGCTCTTGCTGCATTTCCTGCTGCTGCATCTTCTGCTGCTGCAACACCTATTAAATCTTTTGTTCCTGCATCTGCTGCTTATGTATCTCCTTATCCTGCAGCTCCTGTTGCAGCTCCTATAGCATCTCCTGATCCATATCCTAATGCTGCATCTTCTGTTTCTGCATTTTCTGCTGTTGCATCTTCGGCTGCACATCCTGCTGCTTCATATCCTGCTGCTGTAACCCTTGCTGCTGTATCTATTGCTTCTGCATCGCATGCTCCTGCATATCCTGCTTCTTCATCCCCTGCTGCTGCATCTCCTGGTGCTGTAGCCCTTACTGCTGCATCTCCTGCTGCATTTCCTGTTGCTGTTGCATCTACTGCTGCTGCATCAGCTTCTGCATCTGCTGCTGCATCTATTCCTGTATCTCCTGTTTAAGCTCTTGCTGCATATCCTGCTGCATATCCTGCTGCTGCATCTGCTGCTGCATCTCATGCTAATGCATTTAGTGCTGATGCATCTCGTGCTGCAGCTGCTGCTGCAACTTCTGTGGCTGCATCTCCTTCTACTGCACTTCCTCTTGCTGCATCTCCAGGTTATGCATCTGCGGCTGATTATCCTGCAGCTCTATCTCCTCTTGCATCTCCTGTGCAGCTACTGCTGTTGCATTTCCTGCTGCTGCACCTCCTGCTGCAACTCGTCCTATTGCACCTCTGGCTGCATCGACTGATGCGTCTCATGCCGCTTCATCCCTAGAAGCTGAATCTCCTCCTGCAACTCTTGCTGTGGCATCCCCTGCTGCCACATCACCTGCTGCATCTCGTTCTATATCTCCTGCTGTGACATCCCCTGTTATATCTCCTGCTGTTGCATCTCCTGATGCATGTCCTGCTGCATCTCCTACTGCTGCATCTGCCGCACATTTCTTGCTGCATTTGCTGCTACTGCAACTCATCCTGCATCATCTCCTGCTGCATCTGCCTCTGCATCTTCTGCTGCTTCTGCATCTCCTGCTTCTGCATATGCTGCTGCATCTCCTCCTCCTGCATTTCTTGCTGCATCGGCTGCTTAATCTACTGATGCATTTTTGCTGCATGTTTTGTTGCTGCATCTCCTGCTGCTTTGTGTGATTTTGCATCTCCTGCTACATCTCCTGTTGCTGCTTTACCTGCTTCATCTCATCCTGAATCATATCCTGCTGCATCTGTGTCTGCATCTGCTTCTGCTGCATCTCTGCTGCTGCATCTGCTTCTGCATTTTCTGCTTAATCTCCTACTGCTGTATCTCCTGCTGCATTTCCGGACGCTGCATTTTCTGCAGCATCTCCTGCTGATGCATTTTGTGCTGCTGCATGTTTTGCTACTGCATCTCCTGTTGCTGCATGTTTTGCTACTGCATCTCCTGTTGCTGCATCTCCTGCTGCATCTATTGGTGCTGTGCATCACCTGCTTCTGCAAATCCTGCTGCTGCATCTCCTGCTTATTCAACTCATGCTGAATATATGCTGCAGGATCGGCTGCTACTGCATCTTTTTCTGTATATGCATCTTCAGCTGCATCTGCTGCTGGATCACCTGCTCTGCATTTTTGCTGAATCAGCATCTTCAGCTGCATCTCCTGCTGCATCTCCTGCTACTGCATCTGCTTCTGATGCATCTACTGCTGCTGAAATTCCTGCTTCATCTGCTGCTGCATCTCCTCTTACATCTTCTACGGCATCTGCTGATGCATCTGCTGATGCATTACTGCTGAATCTCTTGCTGCTGTATCTCCTACTGCTGCGTATACTGCTACATCTCCTGCTACTGTAATTCCTCCTCCATCTGCTGCTTCATGTTCTGATGCATCTCCTCCTGCTTCTTCTCATGCATCTCCTGCTGAATTATCTCTTTCTTCTGAATCTCCTGCTCCATTTGCTGCTGTATCTCCTGCTTCATCTTCTGCTACTGAATCTCATGCTGCTACGTCTGATTTTGCATCTTCTTATGCATCTCCTGCTGCTGCATCTCCTCTGGAATCTACTGCTCTATATCCTGCTGCAACTCTTCCTGCTGCATCTCCTACAGTGGCATATTCTGCTGCATCTCATCCTATCGAATCTCCTGCTGCTGCATCTGCTGCTGCCCTTCCTGCTGCTGCATCTCCTGCTCCTGCATCTCCTTATGTTGGATCTCCTGCTGAATCTACTGCTGAAACTGCTACTGCATCTGCGGCGGCTGCATCTCCATCTGCTGCAGATCCTGCTGTTGCTTCTCCTGCTGCTGCATCACTTAATGCATCTCCAGCTGCAACTCCTTCTTCTACAACTACTGCTGAATATGCATCTCCTGCTGAATTTCCTGCTACATCTACTGCTGCTCTATCTCCTCCTGCTGGATCGTCTCCTGCATCTCCTGCTGCTGCATCTTCTGCTGCTGCATCTTCTGCTGCTGCATCTCATTCTGCATCTCCTGCTGCATCTCCTGCTGCTGCATCTCCTGCTGCAGTATCTACTGCAGGTACATCTCCTGCTGATGCATCTTCTGCTACATTTCCTAATGCAGCATATCCTGCTGCTGCCTCTCCTGCTAAATGTGCTTCTGAATCTGCTGTGGCATCTGCTGAGTCTGCATCTCCTGCTGCTGCATCTCCTGCTGTAAAATCTCCTGCTGCTGCATTTGCTGCAGAATCTCCTGCTGCTGCTGCTTCCGAATATTCATCTCCGGCTTCATCTCCTACTGCAACTCCTGCATCTACATTTCCTGCTGTTTTAAGAAAATATAATAACTCCTGCAGCGAATATTCTAGCATGGAATGCTGCTGCTTCAGAATGTCCTCTCTTATAGCGCTTTTACTGCAAGGCAAGACTAGAGTGAAATTTCTACAAGTCCTGCCTTGCAGTAAAAGCGCTATAAGAGAGGACTTTCAGAAGCAGCGGCATTCCATGCTAGCATCTTCCCAACGGTAGATTTAGATTTTTTCTAAATCGCCTTAAGGCACAATTTAATCACAATTCAGTAACTTATATTAAAACGGTCCAAAAGTCATCTATTGCAGCTTGCAGTTAAAGCTCTTCCACAGAAGACTATAACGAGAGCCAGCATTTGATAGTAACATCTCCCCTGCGGTATTTTTGCTGAACGCTCTGAAATTTTGAAGTGACGCTTTAATAGCCATTCTGATGTTGCAGTACACAAACCTAGAGTGAAATTACTACAAGTCTTGCCTTGCAATAAAAGCGCTATAAGAGAGGGCTTTCAGAAGCAGCAGCATTCCATGCTAGTATCTTCCCAGCAGGAGTTACTCACTTTTCCTGAAGTACCTTATTAGGCGCAGTTATGTCACACATCAGTATCATATACGAAAACGACCCATCAAGTAATACTTTTCACCTTGCGTGAAAGATCTTCCAGAGAAGACTCTAACGACAGCCAGCATATGATGGGGGCAGCTTCCCTACTTTACTTGTGCTGAACGCTCTGAATTTTTCAAGTAAAGCTTTAATAACCACTCTAATGTTACAGTATACAAGCCTAGACTCAAAGTTCTACAACTTATGCTCTGCAGTGAAAGCGCTATAAGAGAAGACATTCAGAAGTTGCAGCTTTCCATGCTAGCATCTTCCCTGCGGACGTGATTCAGTTTTCCTAAAGCGCCTTAATAGGCACAGTTAAGTCACAATTCAGTATCCTATATTAAAATGGCCAATAAGTTGTGCTTTTCTGAATGCAGTGAAATTGCACCACAAAAGACTCTGACGAGAGCCAACATTTAATCGTGGCATGTTCCCTGACGTAGTTGTTCTGAACGATTGTTACAGTACACAAGCTTAAACTGAAAGCTTTACAAATCTTGCTTTGCAGTGAAAGAGCTATAAGGGAAGACATTCAGAAGCAGCAGCATTCCATGCTCGCATCTTCCCTCCGGCAGTTATTCATTTTTCTTAAAGTGCTGTAATTTGTGATATTAAGTCACAGTTCATATCTTATACAAAAACTTTCTATTAGTCATGCTTTACAGCTTGCAGTGAAAACGCTTCCAGAGAAGTCGTTCTGCAGGGAAAGCGCTATAAGAGAAGACATTCAGAAACAGCAGCATTCCATGCTAGAATATTCCCTGTGGGAGTTATTATATTTTCATAAAACAGCAGGAAATGTAGATGCAGGAATTGCAGTAGGAGATGAAGCTGGAGATGAATATTCAGAAGAAGCAGCAGCAGGAGATTCTGCAGCAAATGCAGCAGCAGGAGATGCAGACGCAGGAGATGACACAGCAGATTCAGAAGCACGTTCAGAAGGAGATGAGGCAGCAGGATATGCTTCATTAGGAAATGTAGCAGGAGATGCAGCAGCAGGAGATGCAGCCGCAGGAGATGCAGCCGCAGATTCAGTAAAAGATGAAGCCACATAAGATGCAGCCACATGAGATGCAGCAGCACTATATGAAGCAGGAGATCTATCAGCAGGAAATGCAGCAGGAGTTGCAGCAGGAGATTCAGCAGCAGGAGATGCAGGAGGGTATGTAGTAGATTTAGATGTAGCAGAATATGCACAAGCAGGAGATGCAGCAGCAGGAGATGCAGCAGGAGAGCAGCAGCATGAGATAAATCCGATGATTAATCAGAAGGAGATGTAGCAATAGATGCAGCAGAAGATTCAGCAGGAGATGCACGAGACGATCCAGCAGGAGGAGAAAGAGCAGCAGGAGATGTAGCAGGAGATGTAGCAGGAGATGCAGCAGCAGTAGATGCTACAGCAGTAGTTGTAGTTGGAGATGCAGCAGAAGGTGAAGCAGCACAAGATACAGCAGCACATGCTTCATATGCAACAGTAGTTGATTCAGCAGGAGTTGCAGCAGGAAGAGATGCAGCAGAGAAATATGCAGCAGCAAAAGCTGCATCAGAAAATGCACAAGCAATATATGCATCAGCAGGAGATGCAACAGCAGACGCATCAGCAGGAGATGCATCAGCAGGAGATGCTGCAGCAGGAGATGCTGCAGAAGGTGCAGCAGGAGATTCAGCAGGAGATGCAAAAGCAGGAGATGTTACAGGAGATGCAGAACCAGGAGATACATCAACAGGAGATGAAGCAGGATATTCAGCAGCAGAAGATTAAAAAGGTGATACAGCAGCATATGCAGCAGGAGATACAGAAGGAGGAGATAAATCAGCAGGAGATGCAGCAGAAGAAAAAACAGAAGATGCATCAGGAGATGCAGCAGCAGATGGAGGAGGAATTGCAGCAGCAGGACATGTAGCAGGAGATGTAGAACCAGGAGATGCAGCAGGAAAGAGAGCAGCAAGAGATTCAGCAGTAGAAGCAGCAGCAGAGGCAGCAGAAGATGCAACATGACATGCAGCAGCAGATGAAGCTGGAATTTCAGCAACAGGAGATGCAGCAGGAGATGTAGCATTAGCAGATGCAGCAGCAGGAGATGCAGCATATTCAGAAGGAGATGCATGAGCAAGAGATGCATCAGCAGGTGATGCATCAACAGGAGATGCATCAGCATGAGATGCAGAATCAAGATATGTAGCAGGAGGTGCAGCAGGATATGCATCAGGAGATTCATCAGCAGCAGATGCAGTAGCAGGAGATGCAGAAGCAGATGCAGCTGAAGATGCAGATTCAGCAAAAGATGAAGTAGCAGGAGATTGAGAAGCAGGAATTTCAGCAGGAGATTGAGCAACAGGAGATGCAGTAGAAGGAGATGCAGTAGAAGATGCAGCAGAACAAAATGCATCAGCAGGAGTTGCTGCAGAAAATGAAGCATCCGGAGATGCAGCAGGAGATACAGCAGTAGCAGATTAAGCAGAAAATGCAGAAGCATATGCAGCAGCAGAGATGATGCAGCAGCAGATGCAGAAACAGATGCAGAGGGATATGATGCATGATGAGATGCAGCAGGTAAAGCAGCAACAGGAGATGCATCAGGAGATGCAAAATCCAACGAAGCAGCAGGAGATGCAGCACAAAACATTCAGCAAAAAATGAAGCAGTAGATTAAGCAGCAGATGCAGCAAGAAATACAGGAGGAAAAGATGCAGCAGCATATGCAGAAGCAGGAGACGCAGAAGCAGCAGCAGATGCAGATGCAGATGCAGCAGGAGATAATGAAGCAGGAGATGAAGCAGGAGATGACACAGCAGGAGATGACACAGCAGGAGATGACACAGCAGGAGATGTAGAAGGTGATGCAGCAGCAGGGGATGCATCAGTCGATGCAGCCAGAGGTGCAATAGGACGAGATGCAGCAGAAGATGTACCAGCAGAAGCTGCAAAAAAAGATTCAGCAGGACGAGTGGTTACTGGAAATGCTGACACAGGAGATGCAAGAGGAGATTCAGGATTAGATAGAGCAGTAGGAGATGCAATAGGCGATTCTGCTGCAGGACATGTAGTAGCAGATGCATCCACAACAAATTCAGGAAGAAAGATACAGCAGCAGCAGAAGGAGATATAGCAGGCGATTAAGCAGTAGATGAAGCAGCAGCAGATGCACCAGATGGAGCAGCAGGAGATTTAGCAGCAGGAGATGCAGCAGCATATGCAGAAGGAGGTGATGCATCAGCTAATTCAGCAGCAGCATATGCAGAAGGAGGTGATGCATCAGCTAATTCAGCAGCAGCAGATGCAGCAGGAGATGCAGTAGCAGATGCAGTAGCAGGAGATGCAGCAGGAGATAGAGCAGCAGGATAATCAGCTGCAGATGCATAAGCTGGAGATGCAGCAGGAGGAGGTGCAGTAGCAGGAGATGCAGCCTCAGCAGATGCAGGACAAGGGTTACAGACGCAAGAGATGAAGCAGCAGGATATGCAGCAGCAGAAAATGCAGCAACAGAAGATGCAACATAAGGATATGCATCAGGAGATGCTGCAGGAGCTGCAGGATCAGGAGATACATAAGTAGGAGATGCAGGAGCAGGAGATGTAACAGGAGATGCAGCAGCAGGAGATTCTACAAAAGACACAGCAGCAGACACAGCAGCAGGAGATGCAGCAGCAGGTGATGCAGGAGGAGATGCAGCAGCAGGTGAAGCAGTAATAGTTGCAGCATGAGAAGATGCATCAGGAGAAGCAGCAGGAAGAGATGCAGCAGCAGGCTATTCAGCAAGAGGTGCATCATGAGAAATGCACCAGAAGATGCAGAACGAGATTCTACAGCAGGAGATTCAGCAGGAGATTCAGAAGGAAATGCAGAAGACGCAGATGCATCACCAAGAGATGCAGCATGAGATGCAAGAGGAGATGTAACAGCAGTATATACAGAAGCAGGAGATGCAGCAGCATGAGATGTAGCAGCAGTATATACAGATGCAGGAGATTCATAAGCATGTGATGCAGGACGAGATGCAGCAGGTAATTCAGCAGGAGATGCAGCAGGTTATGCAGCACAGCAGATGCAGCAGGAGATACAGAAGAAAGAGATACAGCACCAAGAGATGCAGCATGAGATGAAGCAGCAGAAGATGCAGCATGAGATTCAGCAGCAGGAGATGCAGAGGCAAATGCCGCAGGAGGAGATGCAGCAGCATGAAATGCAGCAGTACATACAGGAGAAGGAGATGCAGCAGCAGGAGATGCAGAAGGATGAGATGCAGCGGGTAATGCAGAATGATGAGATGCATCAGGTAATTCAGCAGGAGATGCTGCAGGTTATGCAGCAGGATATGAAGGAGGAGATGTAGCAGGAGATTCAGGAGGATATTCACGAGCAGTAGATGCAGCAGTGTACACAGCAGCAGGAGATTCAGCACCAGGTGATGCAGCATCAGATTCATCAGCAGTAGATGCAGAAGGAGGTCCAGCAGGAGGAGATCCACCAGCAGGAGATGTAGCAGGAGATGCATCAGTAGATGAATAAGCAGCAGATGCAAGAGATGCAGCAGGAGGAGATGCAGCAGACGGAGATGCAGCAGGAGGAGATGCAGCTGCATAAGATGCAGCAAGAGATGAAGCAGCAGGAGATGCAGCAGCAGGGGATGTTGTAGCAGGACCTGCAGCATCATATGCAGAATGAGATGTAGCAGCAGGATATGAAGGTGCAGGAGATGCTACAGGAGATTCAGCAGGAGATGCAGCAGGTGGAGATGCAGCAGCAAGAGATGCAGAGAAGAATATGCAGCAGAAGGAGATATATCAGGGGATTCAGCTACAGTAGATTCAGCAAGAGTTACAGAGAACATATGCAACAGCAGTAGATGCAGCAGGAGATGCAGCAGTAAATGAAGCAGCAGCAGATGCAGTTTAATTTTGGTGTTAGGCTTATGTATACAGCTAAGGCTTGGGTTGGGGTATAGTTTAGGTTTAGGGTTGGGATTATGTTTAGGGTTCTGCTGCATATCCTTCTGCTCCATATGGTGTATCTGCTGCTGCATATGCTTCTGCTGCATCTCCTGCTAAATCTCCTGCTGCTGCATCTCCTTCTGAATTTGCTGCTGAATCTACTGTTGAATTCGCATCCCCTGCTGCATCTCCTGCTGCTGCATCTCCTTAATCTGCTGCTGCATCTGCTGCTGCTTCATGTACTGCTGCATCTCCTTCTGCTGCTTATCATTCTCTGCATCTTCTGCTCTGCATCTCCTGCTACTGCATCTCTTGCACTTGCTATTGCATCTGCTGCTGATTCTTCTAAAGCTGCATCTCCTACTACATCTCCTTCTTTTGCATCTACTGCTGCTGGATCTCCTCCTACATCTCCTGCTTCTGCATCAGCTGCTTCATATCCATTCTGATGCATCTGCGAATTCATCTCATGATGCTACTCTCCTACTTGATCTCCTGCTACTGTATCTGCTGCTGCTGCTGCGTCTGCTGCTGCATTTTCTGATGCATCTTCTGATGCTGCATCTACTGTGTAATCTCCAGCTGCTGCATATGCTGGTGCAGCATCTGCTGCTCAACTTGCTGCTGCAACTCCAGCTGCTGCATATCATAGTGCATCTTCTTCTGCTATATCACCTGCAGCTGTATCTCCCGCGTACTTTCCTGCTGAAGAATCTCCTGCTACATCTATTGGTGCTACATTACCTGCTGCATCTCCTCCTGCTGCATCTCCTGCTGTTTAATTAGCTGCTTCATCTCCTGCTGCTGCATCTGCTGGTGCTGCATCTGCAGAAGATTTGCTTCTGCATCTCCAGCTGCTGCATCTTATACTAGCTGTCTTGCTGCTCAATCTCCTGCTGCTGCTGTATTACGATGATGAAGCAGGAGATGCAACAGCAGGAGATATAACAGGAGATGCCACAGCAGGAAATGTAGAAGGAGATGCAGCTTCAGGTGATGCAGCAGCAGGGGATGCCGCAGCAAGAGTTGCTAAAGGAGATGCAGCTTCAGGGGATGAAGCATCAGGGGATGCATCAGTCGATGCAGCCAGAGGTGCAATAGCACGAAATGCAGCAGGAGATGTACCAGCAGAAACTGCAAAAGGAGATTCAGCAGGAGGAGTGGCAGCTGGAAATGCTGACATACGAGATGCAAGAGGAGATTCAGCAGTTGATGCAGCAGTAGGAGATGCAACAGGAGATTCTGCAGCAGGACATGTAGTAGGAGATGCAGCCAAAAAATATTCAGGAAGAGATAGAGCAGCAGCAGGAGGTGCAGCAGAAGGAGATATAGCAGGCGATTCAGCAGTAGATGAAGCAGCAGCAGATGCACCAGATGGAGTAGCAGGAGATGCAACAGCAGCAGATGCACCAGATGGAGCAGCAGGAGATTCAGCAGCAGGAGATGCAGCAGCATATGCAGAAGGAGGTGATGCATCAGCAGATTCAGCAGCAGGAGATGCAGCAGGAATTGCCATAGCAGATGATGCAGCAGCAGATGCAGTAGCAGGAGATGCAGCAGGAGATAGAGCAGCAGGATAATCAGCTGCAATTGCATACGCTGGAGATGCAGCAGGAGGAGGTGTAATAGCAGGAGAAGCTACCGCAGCAGATACAGGGCAAGGGTTACAGACGCAAGAGATGAAGCAGCAGGATATGCAGCAGAAGATGCAGCAGCAGAAAATTCAGCAACAGAAGATGCAGCATAAGGATATGCATCAGGAGATGCTGCAGGAGCTGCAGCAGGAGCTGCAGGATCAGGAGATACATAAGCAGGAGATGCAGGAGCAGGAGATGTAACAGGAGATGTAGCAGCAGAAGATGCAGCAGGAGATTCTACAGAAGACACAGCAAGGGATTCAGCAGCAGACACAGCAGCAGGAGATGCAGCAGCAAGAGATGCAGCAGGAGATGCATATCCAGCAGGAGATGCAGCAGCAGGTGATGCAGGAGGAGATGCAGCAGCAGGTGAAGCAGTAGTAGTTGCAGCATGAGGAAATGCATCAGGAGAAGCAGCAGCAAGAGATGCAGCAGCAGGAGATGCAGCAGCAGATGCAGCAGCAGCAGATGCAGCAGCAGCAGATGCAGCAGCAGCAGATGCAGCAAGAGATGCAGCTGCAGTAGATGCAGGAGGAGATGCAGTAGCAAGAAATGCAGAATTATCATTAGATGCATTAAGATATGCAGCTGAACGAGATGCAGCAGCAGGAGATGCAGCAGGATATGCAGGAACAGGATATTAAGTATGAGATACGGCAGAAGACGCAGCAGCAGGAGATGTAGCAGGAGATTCAGCAGTAGATGTAACAGCAGCAGAGCAGCGCGAGATGTAGTAGCGCGAGATGCAGCAGCGCGAGATGCAGCAAGAGATACGGCAGAAGATGCAGCAGCAGGAGATGCAGCAGGAAATTCAGCAGTAGATGAAGCAGCAGCAAAGCAGCAGCAGATGCAGAAGGAAATACAGCAGGAGATGCCGCAGCAGGAGATGCCGCAGCAGGAGATGAAGCCAAAGATGCATCAGCTGAAGATGAAGCAGGAAACGCAGCAGCACGAGATGCATCAGCAGATGAAGCAGGAGATGAAGCAGGAAATGAGGCAGCAGATGTAGCAAGATATACCGTAATATATGCAGCAGGAAATGAAGCTGGATATGCAGGAGAAGTAGATGCAGCAGGAGATGAAGCAGAAGGAGTTACAGGAGCAGGAGATGGAGCAGGAGATGAAGAAGGAGATGATGCAGTATGAGATGCAGCAGTAGATGCATGAAGGAGATGCAGCAGCAGGAGGTGGAGAAGCAGATGCAGCAGGAAATGCAAATTCAGCAGGAGATGCAGTAGGAAGAGAATCTTCAGCAGATGCAGCAGGATGTGCAGCATGACGAGATGTAGCAGAAGATACTGCAGTAGCAGATGCAGAAGCAGATGAAGCAGGAGATGCAGCAGCAGGAGATGCAGACACAGATGCATCAGCATCTGAAGGAGATGCAGCAGCAGGAGATGCAGCAGCAGAAGATGCAGCAGCCGGAGATGCAGGAGCCGGAGATGCAACAGGATCTGCGGGAGGAGATTTAGGAGCAGGAGACTGATAAGCAGACAATGCAGCAGCAGGACATTCAGTAGCAGGAAATGCAGTAGGAGATGCAGCAGGAGATGCAAAAGCAGGAGACGCAGCAGGAGATATTGCAGCAGGTAATACAGCAGAAGTAGATGCAGCCAGGGGAGGTGCAGCAGCAAGAGATATATCAGCAGGAGATGCTGCAGTAGATGTACCAGGAGGAGATGCAGCAGCAGGAGATGCAGCAGCAGGCTATTCAGGAAGAGGTGCATCATGAGAAATGCACCAGGAGATGCAGAACGAGATTCTACAGCAGGAGATTCAGCAGGAGATTCAGCAGGAAATGCAGAAGACGCAGATGCATCACCAAGAGAAGAAGCATGAGATGCAAGAGGAGATGTAGCAGCAGTATATACAGAAGCAGGAGATGCAGCAGCATGAGATGCAGGAGGAGATGTAGCAGCAGTATATACAGATGCAGGAGATGCAGCAGCATGAGATGCAGCATGAGATGTAGCAGCAGTATATACAGATGCAGGAGATGCAGCAGCAGGAATCACAGAATCACAGAATGACCAGGTTGGAAGAGACCCACTGGATCGTCGAGTCCAACCGTTCCCACCAATCCCTAAATCATGCTCCTAAGCACCTCATCTACCCTAACCTTAAAAACCCCCAGGGACGGTGACTCAACCGCCTCCCTGGTCAGACCGTTCCAATGCCTAACCACCCTCTCCGTGAAGAATTTCTTCCTAATCTCAAGCCTAATTCTCCCCTGGCGGAGCTTGAGGCCATTCCCTCTCGTCCTGTCCCCTGTCACTTGGGAGAAGAGGCCAGCTCCCTCCTCTCCACAACCTCCCTTCAGGTAGTTGTAGAGAGTAATAAGGTCTCCCCTCAGCCTCCTCTTCTCCAGGCTGAACAACCCCAGCTCTCTCAGCCGCTCATCATAAGATATGTTCTCCAGCCCCTTCACCAGCTTTGTTGCCCTTCTCTGGACTCACTCCAGAGCCTCAGCATCCCTCTTGTGGTTAGGGGCCCAGAACTGAACACAGTACTCGAGGTGCGGTCTCACCAGTCCCGAGTACAGGGGGAGAATAACCTCCCTGGACCTGCTGGTCATGCAGTTCCTGATACAAGCCAGGATGCCATTGGCCTTTTTGGCCACCTGGGCACACTGCTGGCTCATGTTCAGTCGGTTGTCAACCAGCACCCCCAGGTCCCTCTCCTCCTGGCAGCTTTCCAGCCAGGTTTCTCCTAATCTGTATCTGTGCTTAGGGTTGTTGTGCCCCAAGTGCAGGACCCGGCATTTGGCCTTGTTAAACCTCATGCTGTTGGTCTCAGCCCAGCAGTCCAGCCTGTTCAGGTCCCTTTGCAGAGCCTCCCGACCCTCCAGCACATCGACACTTCCTCCCAGCTTGGTGTCATCTGCAAACTTGCTAAGGGAGCACTCAATGCCTTCATCCAGGTGGTTGATAAAGACATTAAACAGGACTGGACCCAGGACTGAGCCCTGGGGAACCCCACTTGTCACCGGCCTCCAGCTGGATTTAACTCCGTTTACCACCACCCTCTGGGCCCAGTCATTCAACCAGTTTTTCACTCAGGAGAGTGTGCACCCGTCCAGGCCAGAGGCCGACAGTTTCCAAAGCAGAATGCTGTGAGAAACTGTATCAAAGGCTTTACTGAAGTCCAGGAAAACCACATCCACAGCCTTTCCCTCGTCCAAGAGTTTAGTCACTTGGTCATAGAAGGTGATCAGATTAGTCTGGCAAGACCTGCCTTTGATGAACCCGTGTTGACTGGGCCTGATCACCCGGTTCTCTTGCAAGTGCTTCTTGATCGCACTCAAGATCACCCGCTCCATGACTTTCCCCGGTACCGAGGTCAGGCTGACAGGCCTGTAGTTCCCCGGATCCTCCCTGCGCCCCTTCTTATAGATGGGCACGACATCAGCCAGCCTCCAGTCCAGCGGAACCTCCCCAGTCATCCAGGACAAATGGAAGATGATGGAAAGGAGTTTGGCCAGCACATCCGACAGTTCCCTCAAAACTTCTGGGTGGACTCCATCCGGCCCCATAGACTTGTGTGCATCTAGCTGGGCAAGCAAGTCTCTAACCACCTCCTCTTGGACCTTGGGAATCTCATACTTCTCATCCAACCCTTGGGGTTGTGCACAGAGGGAACAATTTTCCTTCTTGTTAAAGACTGAGGCAAAGTAGGCATTGAGCACTTCAGCCTTGTCTTCATCCCCTGTTACTGTTGTTCCCTCTGCATCTACTAGGGAGTGGAGATTCTCCCTAGCCCTCCTTTTGCTGTTGATGTATTTGTAGAAAGACTTTTTGTTGTCTTTCACAGTCTTGGCCAGTCGCATTTCTAGTTGGGCCTTAGCCCTCCTGATTTTTTCCCTGCACAATCTCACTTCCTCCCTGTAGTCCACCCAGGATGCCTGCCCCTTCCTCCAGAGGTCGTAGACCCTCCTCTTCCTATTGATGTCTCTTAGGACCTCCCTACTCAACCTCGCTGGTTTCTTACCCCGCCGGCTACTTTTCTGGAACTTGGGGACAGCTTTCTCCTGAGCTGCTAGGAGTTCCTTCTTGAAGAGCGCCCAGCCCTCATGGACACTTTTGCCTTCAAGGAGCGCCTCCGACGGCACTTTTCCGACCAGCCTTCTGAACAGCCCAAAGTCTGCTCTCTGAAAGTTGAGGGCGACTGTTCTGCTAACCTCCTTCTTCATTTTACCCCGCACTGAGAACTCTATCATCTCATGATCGCTTTGCCCCAAGCGTCCTCCAACCTTCACATCCCCCACCAGTCGTTCTCTGTTCACCAACAGCAGGTCCAGGAGGGCACCGTCCCTTCTCGGTTTGCTCACCAGCTGTGTGAGGAAGTTGTCTTCCACACACTCCAGGAACCTCCGGGACTGCTTCCTTTCTGCTGTATTATATTCCCAGCCTATATCTGGGAAATTGAAGTCTCCCACAAGGACTAGAGTTAGCGATTTTGAGACTACACTCAGTTGTTTGTAGAAGAGCTCATCAGCTGCTTCTTCTTGGCTGGGTGGTCTATAGCAGACTCCCATCACAATCCCTTCCTGCCCATGGACTCCTCTGATTTTCACCCACAGGCACTCAGTCCCATCCTGACTTTAGTCCAGTTCGAGGGTATCAATGCCCTCTCTAACATAGAGGGCTACCCCACCTCCTCTTCTGCCCTTACTGTCCTTCCTAAAGGAGTTTATACTCCACCATGGGTACGCTCTAGTCGTACGAGTCATCCCACCACGTCTCCGCAATGGCAACGACATCGTAGTCTCCCTGCCCTACCACAGCTTCCAGCTCCTCCTTCTTATTTCCCATGCTGCGTGCATTGGTGTAAATGCACTTCAGCTGGGCAGGCACAGCTACAGCCTTCGTAATAGGGCTTCTCCCCAACTGAGCAGTCCTTGACTTAACTAAGGCCACAGTGCCAGTTTGCTGCCTACCATCCTCAGCTGCACTCACCCCCTCTTCCTTAGTGTTGATATACCGGCAGGCATCGCCAGCACACCACCCCTTTGCCTCTGAAGTGTCACCTCCAGGCTCACTCCCATCCTGCCTGGCCTCCATCCCCTCCCCCGTCACATCTAGTTTAAAGCTCAATTTATGAGCTTAACTAGGTTTTTGGTGAGGGCTTTAGTCCCCCTAGCAGACAGGCGTGTCCCATCCCTAGTGAGAAAGCCTGGGGGTGCGTGGGCCTCCCCATGATTAAAGAACCCAAAGCCCCTCTTCTCACACCAGTCCCTAAGCCATTCATTAACCCGTTTCTTATTCCTCATTTCCTGCTCCTGGTTCCTTAGTATTGGGATGGAGTTGAATATTACCTGTGCCCCAGAGCCCTCGATCATTCTCCCAAGTGCCTTGAAGTCCCTTTTGATAGCTTTAGGCCTTCTATGTTCTATTTCCTCATTACCAATTTGAAAAACTAAAAGCGGGTAGTAGTCGGTGTCTTTGACCAGGGAAGGGAGCTTTCTAGTAACGTCCCTCACTGATGCTCCCGGCAAGCAGCAGACCTTCCTATGGAGCGGGTCCGGCCTACAGATGGGACCCTCCATTCCTTTGAGAAGGGAATCCCCCAAGACAATCACCCTCCTCTTCTTTTTAACCGAGGATGTTTTTAAGGCTGTGGGAGGATGATGGGGTTTCGGAAACACTTCTAGGCTGTGGGTGCAGCCCTCTTCATCTTTAGGGCTAGGCTGCACCTTCAGCACCTCATATTTGATCCCCAGAGAGATCTGGGGGTTAATTGCCTGGGTGGGGGGAGCAGGTTTCCTTCTCCAGGCAGGAACCTGCTGCCATTCCCCCTCTCTGTCTCTCCCGTCCTTGCAGCTTACCAGTGGGCGGTACTCAGTTTCACTGGCTCCGGCAGCCTGTGAGAGGGTCCTGCTCCACTCATCTATCTCCCTCTCACACTCCCTGATGGCCCTCAGCATAGCCACTTCCTTCCTCAGCTCTTCCACCATATGAAGCAGTTCCCCTACCCGAGCACAGCTTCCACAGGTGGAGCCTGAGCCAGAGGCACCAGCCACTATAGGAGGGGGGCACTGCCTGCAGCCCAGGGTCTGGGTAGCTGCATGTGCCCACCGGGCCTGTGTCTGGGTGGCAGCCTCCACCACGCTTGGTGCGGCCTTAGTCCTTTCGTCGGGTATCCACCATTTTCCTCAATCCCTTCCGACTGTGCTCCAGCCCTTCCCTGCTCGCCCTGTCCACTCAAACTGCCTTGTTTAATAAGCCTTGTTTAATGAGTCACACTCTTCTTTGCCACGCTCCTCTTCGGCTGTGCTCCCTAAGGGCCCTTTAAATCCCCCGTGGGAGCATCCGGGATCGCCCCCTCCCGTCAGTCACCGCGCGGGATCGGCCGATGTGCCCGGAGCCCGGCACTGATTTTCCGATCGAGTTTATTAGGGTTTTTCCCCATTCGGGAAGCACCCAGTCGCCTATGGCTACCCCAAAAGCAGAACTCACCATCCTGTCGCTGGAGGCAGCTGAATAAGGCTGGAGATGCAGAAGGAGATGTAGCAGGTAATTCAGCAGGAGATGCAGCAGGTTATGCAGCACAGCAGATGCAGCAGGAGATACAGAAGAAAGAGATACAGCACCAAGAGATGCAGCATGAGATGAAGCAGCAGAAGATGCAGCATGAGATTCAGCAGCAGGAGATGCAGAGGCAAATGCCGCAGGAGGAGATGCAGCAGCATGAAATGCAGCAGTACATAGAGAAGATAGAGATGCAGCAGCAGGAGATGCAGAAGGATGAGATGCAGCGGGTAATGCAGAAGGATGAGATGCTGCAGGTAATTCAGTATGAGATGCAGCAGGTTATGCAGCAGGATATGAAGGAGGAGATGTAGCAGGAGATTCAGGAGGATATTCACGAGCAGTAGATGCAGCAGTGTACACAGCAGTAGGAGATTCAGCACCAGGTGATGCAGCATCAGATTCATCAGTCATTAAGTCATGGAGCAGGTGATTTTGAGTGCGATCATGAAGCACTTGCAAGAGAACTGGGTGTTCAGGCCCAGTCAACACGGGTTCATGAAAGGCAGGTCTTGCCAGAGTAATCTGATCACCTTCTATGACCAAGTGACTAAACTCTTGGATGAGGGAAAGGCTGTGGATGTGGTTTTCCTGGACTTTAGTAAAGCCTTTGATACAGTTTCTCACAGCATTTTGCTTCGGAAACTGTCGGCCTCTGGCCTGGACGGGTGCACAATCGTGAAAAACTTGTTGAAAGACCGGGCCCAGAGGGTGGTGGTAAATGGAGTTAAATCCAGCTGGAGGCCAGTGACAAGTGGGGTTCCCCAGGGCTCAGTCCTGGGTCCAGTCCTGTTTAATGTCTTTATCAACGACCTGGATGAAGGCATTGAGTGCTCCCTTAGCAAGTTTGCAGATGACTCCAAGCTGGGTGGAAGTGTCGATGTGCTGGAGGGTCGGGAGGCTCTGCAAAGGGACCTGATTAGGCTGGACTGCTGGGCTGAGACCAACGGCATGAGGTTTAACAAGGCCAAATGCCGGGTCTTGCACTTGGGGCACAACAACCCTAAGCAGAGGTACAAACTAGGAGAAACCTGGCTGGAAAGCTGCCAGGAGGAGAAGGACCTGGGGGTGCTGGTTGACAACCGACTGAACATGAGCCAGCAGTGTGCCCAGGTGGCCAAAAAGGCCAATGGCATCTTGGCTTGTATCAGGAACGGCATAACCAGCAGGTCCAGGGATGTTATTCTCCCCCTGTACTCGGCACTGGTGAGACCGCACCTCGAGTACTGTGTTCAGTTCTGGGCCCCTAACCACAAGAGGGATGTTGTGGCTCTGGAGCGAGTCCAGAGAAGAGCAACAAAGCTGGTGAAGGGGCTCGATAACAAATCTTATGAGGAGCGGCTGAGAGAGTTGGGGCTGTTCAGCCTGGAGAAGAGGAGGCTGAGGGGAGACCTTATTACTCTCTACAACTATCTGAAGGGAGGTTGTGGAGAGGAGGGAGCTGGCCTCTTCTCCCAAGTGACAGGGGACAGGACGAGAGGGAATGGCCTCAAGCTCTGCCAGGGGAGATTTAGGCTTGAGATTAGGAAAAAGTTCTTCACGGAGAGGGTGGTTAGGCATTGGAACAGTCTGCCAAGGGAGGTGGTTGAGTCACCGTCCCTGGAGGTGTTTAAGGTTAGGGTAGACGAGGTGCTTAGGAGCATGATTTAGGGATTGGTGGGAATGGCTGGACTCGACGATCCAGTGGGTCTCTTCCAACCTGGTCATTCTGTGATTCTGTGATCAGCAGTAGATGCAGGAGGAGGTCCAGCAGGAGGAGATCCACCAGCAGGAGATGCATCAGTAGATGAATCAGCAGCAGATGTAGCAGCAGATGCAGGAGATGCAGAAGGAGGAGATGCAGCAGGAGGAGATGCAGCAGGATATTTAGCAGGAGATGCAGCTGCATAAGATGCAGCAAGAGATGAAGCATGAGGAGATGCAGCAGCAGGAGATGCAGCAGCAGGGGATGTTGTAGCAGGACCTGCAGCATCATATGTAGAATGAGATGTAGCAGCAGGAGATGAAGGTGCAGGAGATGCTACAGGAGATTTAGCAGGAGATGCAGCAGGTGGACATGCAGCAGCAGGAGATGCAGAGTAGTAGATGCAGAGAAGAATATGCAGCAGAAGGAGATATATCAGGGGATTAAGCTACAGTAGATTCAGCAAGAGTTACAGCAGAACATATGCAGCAGTAGATGCAGCAGGAGATGCAGCAGTAAATGAAGCAGCAGCAGATGCAGTTTAGTTTTGGTGTTAGGCTTATGTATACCGCTAAGGCTTGGGTTGGGGTATAGTTTAGGTTTAAGGTTAGGATTAGGGTTAGAGTTAGGGTTAGGTTTTCGATTAGGCTTTGTTTAGTGGTTAGGCCTAGGTATAGCTTTAGGTTTAGGCTTAGTGTTTGGGTTAAGATTAGGGTTAGGCTTATGGTTAGGTCTAAGGCTTGAGTTAGGGTATAGGTTAGGACTGGGGCTAGGGTTAGGGCAGATGCAGGATATACAGCAGCAGAGATGTTGCTGTAGATGCATCAGCAGCAGATGAAGAAGGAGATGCAGAGAAAGGAGATACTGCAGCAGGACATGAAGCAGCAGATGCAGCAGCCTGAGATACAGCAGCCCGAGATGCAGGATGAGATTCAGCAGCAAGAGATGAAGCAGCAGGAGATACATTAGGAGATCCAGCATCAATATGAGGCAGCATTTGCAGCAGGAGGCTATGCAACAGAAAATGAATCACCAGGATATGCAGAAGCAGGGGATTCAGCAGGAGATGCAGCAGCAGGAAGTGTAGCATCATGATATGCAGCAGGAGATGCAGCAGAAGGAGGTGCAGAAGGACATGCATATTCAGCAGGAATTGCCACAGCAGGAGATGCAGGATCATGAGATTCAGCAGCAAGAGATGCAACAGTAGATATAGCAGAAAGGGGATGAAGCAGCTGATGCAGCAGGAGGAGAGGCAGAAGACATGCAGTCGCAGGAGATGCAGCAACAGATGCAGTAACAGGAGATGCAGCAGCAGGAGATGCAGAAGCATATATGCAGCAGCCCAAGATGAAGCAGGATATTCAGCAGCAGGAGATGAAGCTGGAGGAGATCCAGAAGACATGCAGTCGCAGGAGATGCAGCAACAGATGCAGTAACAGGAAATGCAGCAGCAGGAGATGCAGAAGCATATATGCAGCAACCCAAGATGAAGCAGGATATTCAGCAGCAGGAGATGTAGCTGGAGGAGATCCATTAGGAGATGCAGCAGCAGGAGATGCAGCAGCAGGAGATGCCGCAGCAGAATCAGTAGCAAATGCAGCAGGTAATGCAGAAGCAGGAGATACAGAAGCAGGAGATGCAGTAGCAGCGAATGCAGCAGCAGGAGATGCTGCAGCAGATTCAGTAGCAGATTCAGCAGGAAATGTAGCAGCAGGAGATGCAGAAGCGGAAGATGCAGCAAAAGATGCATCATCAAGAGATGAATCAGCAGGAGATACAACAGCAGGATATGCAGCAGGATATGCATCAGCAGGAAATGCTTCAGGTACTGCTGCATCTCCTGCTAAAATTCCTGCTGCTGCATCTCCTGCTACGTGATGTCCTCCTGCATCTCCTGCTGCTGCATCTTCTGCTTCAACTCCTGCTGCTGTATCTTCTGCTGCTACATCTCCTGCTGTATCCTCTTCTCATGCATCTGCGGATGCATCTCCTGATGCCCCTTTTTCCTGTTGCATCTGCTGCTTAATCCCCTGCTGCATCTCCTTCTGCTCCATCTGGTGTATCTGCTGCTGCATATGCTTCTGCTTCACCTCCTGCTAAATCTCCTGCTGCGGTATCTCCTGTGTCGGCATCTGCAGCAGCATCTTCTGCTGCTATATCTCCTATTGTATCTGCATCTCCTGCTGCATCTCCTGCTGCTGCATCTGCTAGTGCTGCATCTGCTGCTAAACCTCCTGCTGCATCTCCAGCTGCTGCATATCATAGTGCATCTTCTTCTGCTATATCACCTGCAGCTGTACCTCCCGTGTACTCTCCTGCTGCAGAATCTCCTGCTACATCTCCTGCTGCTACATTACCTGCTGCATCTCCTGCTGCAACTCCTGCTGCTGCATCTCCTGCTGTATCTCTTGGTGCTGCATCTCCTGCATTTGCATCTCCTGCTGCTGCATTACCTTCTGCCTCTTTTCCTGCTGTATTTCCTGCTGATGCATCTCCTGCTGCTGCATCTGCTGCTTCATCTCCTGCTAATGTATCTGATGCTGCTGCATCTGCTGCTGTATGTGCTGCTGCATGTGCTGCTGTATCTCCTAGTGCTGCATCTCTTGCTGATGCATATCCTTCTGAATCTGCAGCAGCATCTTCTGCTGCTATATCTCCTACTGAATCTGCATCTCCTGATGCATCTCCTGCTGCTGCGTCTCGTTAATATGCTGCTGCATCTGCTGCTGCTTCATGTACTAAGGCATCTCCTTCTGCTGCTTATCATTCTTGGCATGTTCTGCTCTGCTTCTCCTGCTACTGCATCCTTTGCTGCTGCATCTCCTGCTGCATCTCCTGATTCTGCATCTCTTGCATCTCTTGCATCTCTTGCTGCATATGCTGCTGATTCATCTAATGCTGCATATCCTGCTACATCTCCTTCTTTTTCATCTACTCCTTCTGGATCTCCTCCGACATCTCCTGCTTCTGCATCTGCTGCTTCATATCCTTCTGATGCATCTGCGGATTCATCTCATGATGCTACTCTCCTACGGGATCTCCTGCTACTGTATCTGATGCTGCTGCATCTGCTGATGCATTTCCTGATGCATCTCCTGCTGCTGCATCTTCTGCGTAATCTCCCGCTGCTGCATATGCTGGTGCTGCATCTGCTGCTTCATCTCCTGCTGCTGCATCTGCTAGTGCTGCATCTGCTGCTCAACCTGCTGCTGCATCTCCACCTGCTGCATATCATAGTGCATCTTCTTCTGCTACATCACCTGCAGCTGTATCTCCCGAGTACTCTCCTGCTGCAGAAATCTTCTGCTACATCTCCTGCTGCTACATTACCTGCTGCATCTCCTCCTGCTGCAACTCCTGCTGCTGCATCTCCTGCTCTATCTCCTGCATTTGCATCTCCTGCATTTGCATCTCCTGCTTAAACTCCTGCTGCTGCATTACCTTCTACCTCTCTTCCTGCTGTATTTCCTGCTGCTGCATCTGTTGCTCCATCTCCTGCTAATGCATCTGATGATGCTGCATCTACTGCTGTATGTGCTGCTGCATGTGCTGCTGCATCTCCTAGTGCTACATCTCTTGCTGATGCATATCCTCCTGAATCTGCAGCTGAATCTTCTGCTGCCTGTGGTGCTGCAGCATCTGCATCTCTTTCTTATGCATCTCCTCCTGCTGCATATCCTTCTGCATCAGATGCAGCTTCTTTTGCTCCTTAATTTTATGCTGCATTTCGTGCTGATACATCTCTTACTGCATCTCCTGCTGTATACCTTTCTGAATCTGCTGCTGCATCTCTTGCTGCTTCATCTTCTACTGCATCTCCTGCTGGGTGAGCTCCTGCTACTGCATCTCCTGCTGATGCATCTCTTGCTTCATCTTCTACCTATTCATCTCCTGTAGCTGTATCTGCTGCTGCAGCATCTCTTGTTGCATCTCCTGCTGATGCATCTCCTGCTGCTGCATTTCCTCCTGTTGAATCTCCTGCATCTCGTGCTGCATCTCATCCTGCTGCATCTCCTGCTGCATCTCCTCCTGCTGCATTTTCTGTTCCTGCATCTCCTGATGCTACATCAACTGCTGCAGCTCCTGTTGCATCTCCTTATTCGTATCCTGCTGCTGCATCTTCTGCTTCTGCATCTTCTGCTTCGGCATCTCGTTCTCATTCATCTCCTGCTAATGCATCTCCTGCTAATGCATCTCCTGCTGCATATTCTGCTTCATATCCTGCTGCTGCATCTCCAGCTGCATCTACTGCTGCTACAGCTCCTGCTGTTGTATCTAGGGCTATATCTGCTCATGTTGTACATTCTGCAGAATCTGTTAATGATTCTCTTCCTACTGCATCTCCTCCTGAATTTGCATTTCCTGCTGCATCTGCTTCTGAATCTCCTGCTGCTTCATCTCCTCCTGCATCTGCTGCTGTATCTCCCGCTGCTGCATTTCCTACTGCATCTCCGCCTGAATCTGTTTTTTAAACTGCTGCTGAATCTACTGCTGAATCTGCTTTTCAATCTGCTGCTGCATCTGCTGCGGCTGAATCATCTGCTTCCTCTCCTGCTGATGATTCTCCTGCTGAATCTCCAGCGGCATCTCATGCTGCCACATCTCCTGCTGCATCTAATTATGAATATGCATCTTCTGCCACATTACCTAATGCATCTCCTGCCGCATCTCCTGCTTCTGCATCTCGTTCTGCTGCATCTCCAGCTGCATCTGCTTTTGAATCTCCTGCTGCTGCATCTCCTGCTTCATCTCCTGCTGCATCTCCTTCTACGGCATATCATGCTGCTTCCAAAGAAGACTCAAACTGAAGCCAACATTTGATGGTAGCAGCTTCCCTGCTTTACTTGTGCTGAACGATTTTAAATTTGAAGTGACGCTTTAGTAGCCATTCTGATGTTACAGTACACAAGTCTAGAGTGAAATTTCTACAAGTCTTGCTTTGCAGTAAAAGTGCTATAAGAGAGGACTTTCAGAAGCAGCAGCATTCCAAGCTAGCATCTTCCCCTGCAGGAGTTATTCGATTTTTCAGCTTGCAGTTAAAGTTCTTCCACAAAAGACTATAACGAGAGCCAGCATTTGATGGTAGCATCTCCCCTGCGGTGTTTTCGCTGAACACACTGCAATTTTGAAGTGATGCTTTAATAGCCATTCTGATATTGCAGTACACAAGCCTAGACTCTAATTTCTGCAAGTTTTGCCTTGCAGTAAAAGCGCTATAAGACAGGACATTAAGAAGTAGCAGCATTCCATGTTAGCATCTTACCTGCTGGAGTTACTTTTTCTAAAGCGCCTTCATATGCGAAGTTGAGTCACAATTCAGTACCCTAAACTAAAACGGACCATAAGTCGTGCTTTTCAGCTTGCAGTGAATGCT